>APFE031318282.1:108552-124338 GCA_000404065.3 Pinus taeda
TCCATCAACGTCTTGTTCATTCTTTCTGCAACTCCATTTTGCTGAGGTGTATATGGAGTAGTCTTCTGTCGTGCTTTACCACACTTCTTACAAAATTCTTCAAATTCCTTGCTACAGAATTCTCCACCATTATCTGTCCTCAGTACCTTTATCTTCTTCTCTGTCTGATTTTCCACCAGAGCCTTAAATTCTTTAAACCTGTCAATGACTTCAGATTTCTTCTTAAGGAAATATATCCATGTATTCCTTGAGAAGTCATCTATAAATGATACATAGTACACAGACTTACCCAGTGATGGAACTTTCACAGGTCCAAAAACATCACTGTGCACAAGCTCTAATATTTGTTTCGTCCTCTTACCACCAGAGGGGAAACTCACCCGATTCTGCTTCCCATATACACAATTTTCACAGAAATCAAAATCCAGAGAGCTATTACTCATACCTTCTACCATACCTTTACCATGAAGTATCGAAGGCCCTTCTCTCCAATATGTCCAAGCCTTTGATGCCACAACATGGTCTTCTCTTCAGAGACCACTTAGATTTTCTGCTCCATTTTCAGGAACCATAAGAACATGCACCCGTTCAACAACAGTGCTACCTTTGCCAGCTTGTTACAGAGTTCGATCCGAACTCCCCGCATCAATTACCAGTGCTCCTCGAACCATCTTGCAGGTATCCTTCTCGAACACTGTCTTTACACCTGCATCATCCAACTTGCTTACAGAAATCAGATTTTTGGCCAACGCAGGAATATGCAGAACACCCGGAAGGGTTCTAATCCTTCCACCTTGCAACTTCAACTTTACTTTTCCACGACCAATGATTCTAGCCTTCCTATCATCTCCTAGAAGACATCACCACCATCATATTTCTCATACTCGCAAAACCACTCTCTATGGGGAGTGAAGTGAAAGGATGCACCTGAGTCAATCAACCATGCCTCATGATCTACATGTGTACTTGAAGAAGCCAAGTACACATCCCCACCTTCATCTGAGGTGGTTTTCGCCTCTGCAGAAGAGGCATCTCAGATCCCTTTCCTTTATCAGGAGCTTTAGATTTACACTCCCTTCTGAATTGCCCTTCCTTTCCGCATTTCCAGCACACCACCTTTGTAGGTTTTCCTGGAGATTTAGATCTCCCTCTAGATTTAGATCTCCCACTCGATGACTTATTTTTGTTTCTGTTCTGGGACCGCCCTCGTACAGACAAGGCATCACCATTCTGGTTGTCCATATTTTTCCGTCTCATCTCCTCCGTCAGCAAGGCTGAGACTATTTCATCAAACTGCAAAGCAGTTGCATTGCTACCTATTGCAATAACCAGACTATCCCACGAGTCTGGTTGAGAACACAACAAACTGATGCACTTATCTTCATCTGAAATTTTAATATCAACAGATAATAACTGACTTACCACAGTATTAAATGCATTCAGATGCTCTGTCACCGAGTCTCCATCTTTCATCCTCAGGTTATACAGCTTTTTCCGCAGGAACAGTTTATTCACCAGAGACTTAGATTGGTACAAAGTCCCTAACTTGTCCCATAAAGCCTTCGCCGTAGCTTCCCCTGATACATTCAACAATACTGAATCTGAGACACACAATCGTATTGTGCTCTTTTCCTTCCGATCCAACTTCTTCCATTCTTCATCGGTCACTCCCGTTGGTTTAGTACTTGGATCTACCGCGATCCACTGATCTTTATCCACCAACAGATCCTCCATCTTGAGTTTCCACAACTCAAAACTCTGACCATTGAACTTCTCAATCTCTATATTTCCGATGCTCGCCATCTTCTTTCACAACCAGAATCGATCTCCCAATGAACAGGGTCTACCACAGGCCCAAGCGAAACCCCTCAGCAACAAAGGCGTCCCCTTGAAGTCAAAACAGCTCTGATACCAAATGCAGGTTTTAACCCCAAACAAAAATTACCTGCATATGAATTCTAAATCACAGGAAAAATAAAATTCTAGAGCATAACACATAAAGAACATATACACAGAGATTTTCCACTGGATCTCAAAACCGATACTACCAGCTTGATTTTTCATTATATTCCTTTCAATGTTACAATACATATTTATACATGTCGAAGCATCCAATACCATGGACCGAAGAACCATCGTGTCCAAAATCATGGACCGAAAAACCATAGGTAGGTTCGCCCAACCTAATATAGGGTCCAAAAAAAAAATTTCTCGGGGTGTTGCCCCGAACCCTGTAGAGGGGGGCTACCTGCCCCCCTCAAACCCCTCGGACAGGGGGGGCTGCCGGCCCCCCTGTGACCCCCCCTGCTGCGCAATCGGAGCAACGAAGGGGGGGATCTGCCCCCCCTCTAACTCCCTGGTTCACTATGTAGGTTATTCATGGAAAGAATATAACACAACCCAACAATGGCCTCATATTAGCAAAGTTTAAATAAAACATTGAAACAATAAAATTCAAATGAATAGAGAAACAATATCCCTAGTGCAACAGTATAATTTATAAACCATTCAAGTCATAAATATAAATATGGAGTGGGGATATCGTGCACCCTGGTTGAGCACCCATAAACAACCAGAAAAGAAAATATCTAATCTATGCATCAAGGCAACCCTTTTAAGGGAAGCTAAAAATTATTTACGCAGCGAAGTTTTGGTTGAGCTGGGCTTAAAGCCAACAAACCCTCTCATCCATAAATTATCAAAACCCTTAACTACTCTCAGCAGTAGACAAAACATACGAATTGAATTCCCCTTTTCAATGTCGTCGAAGGTTTTCATGGTAGACCAACCTGAAGACATAGAAGATGAGTATGATGTTAGGGTGCCTTCCATAACTACGGTTTGTGAAAGGCATGGGATAGAGGGTTTACCTAAAAGGGCAAACCAAAGGAGTAAACCTTGGATCTCGTGAACAACTTTTAAACTAGATATAAGACTAAAAACCTTTTAAGTTTCCTTCTTACCTCAGAAATAGCCACCCTAGCTGAGGGAGAGCTGAAGAACTGTAGTCTCCATGAGATAGTTAACTGTCTCTATAGGAAAAAAAATGGGAAATAGAGCATTTCTCAGTATAAACCTCAAGCCCTTACCTCAGAGGAAAGACATTCCTCGTGCTTTGTGATTCAGCTGGAGGAATGAGGTAGCACTCAAAGAGCACACCAGCAACATAAGTAACCTTCAGTAGTTTTCATTCTGAGTGAGGAAATGAAACTAAGTTTAGAGTTTAGTAGAAACCCTTACAATCCTACTTGAGATCTTGCTTAAGGATGACGAAACATGGAGGTCTGGTGTCGGCATGGTGCCCCCTGTCAACCATGAAAATATTCACAGAACGGCCATAGTATTCCCTAACAAGATTGACAGAGTTGTAGAGCCACAATAATTGGGAAATACTGCACCAAATGAGAAATGATCAAGCTTGACAGGCGAAGGAGATGGTTAGGGTTAGTAGGAAGTTTTGGAACCGTCGAATCCATCCACCATGGATCTTACAATGGAATAAAATTTCCACTAATTTCTTGACCCTCTGGCAGTAGGCCATTCTATCAACGTTAAATCTAAACCTCAAGTGGTAATGCCACATCACAATATGCTATCTGGGAAATGTAATTGCCATAGTTTTTGAGCAAGTGCTTGGTGGGGCAGAGCCAACGACTCATGTAGTTGCATTGGACAATCAAGCTGAATCTTTTCATTTATATGCATGGACATTACGCTTAAATAAATGCAAGAGCTTACGATAATATTCAATAATACTTTAAGTGACAGTTTAATACAAAAGAAAAAAAAATATCATATAGTATAGCGATGAGTGTTACAATCCATGAGCCTACTAAAAAATAGTCAACTAATACATTTGCAGTTGATTAATTTTGTGTTGGTTACACACAATAATATGTCAGTTTGAATATTGAAATATCTTTTCAAAACTAAGAAAAGAGATTAGAAGTTATGTCCACACATTATTTGTGTTTGTGAAGAAAGTGGGTGATAAGTTCTTGATTTATGAATTAGTAATCAAAGTTTCCAAGTTTTGTTAGTATAATGTTAACTTCAATCATTTGATCCTTATTATTTATAATTACATTGTGTTTTAAGGGAACAAATATAAGGTAATAATTATTTAAATTAGACGTTTTCAACCACTTATTTTCATATTTTGTTTGAAGAATTGTTATAGTATATATTTTTCAAAATTTCTATTCCTAAATAATAATTGAAATGAATTAGATCAATTAATTTGACAAATCAACTTTTATATTCAATAAAAATCTTTCAATTTCTAGTGATTATTAGGTGATCAAATCCTCTTTTATTAGGAAATGATCAATTTGGGTGACTAAATCGTTACCTCTTTGGTGTGATTGTCATGTGGAAGGTAGTTGTATGCACAACATAAATTTATTTATCAAGAAGATTTTAGAAACACAAATATTATCTTCCCAAAAAGAAGGTCTTGTGTTACCCCAACCAATCAAATGTAGATGTGAAGCGAGAACTCCAATCTATTATCGATCTAACAAAAAAAATACTAAAAAATCCAATCTATTTATGATCTAACTAAAAAATATACCTTATTTGAGGTTAAGTATGGAGACTGATTACTAGATCATTTAGCTTTGATGGTGTCATCACTTGAAGGCAATTTTCATTGGAGCAATCACAAATGGACCCAACTGTCTGAAATATATTTATCATTTACAAATTAAAAGAACAAAATTTAACTCAAGATAAACAAAATAGCTTACTTTAAAAACATATCACTACATATCAGATAGTTCAATATAAAAAAATATTGAGAACATGTTAGTACATATAAATTCATAAAATACCAAGTTGAATAATTACATGAATTCTAAGAGACAAATGGAGGAGGTTGTTTGAAGGTTCACTGTAAGCACATATTTGGGGTTACTCCCATATAACTTTGGAAAATTATTCTTTATAGAAAATGCCATGAGTATGATCAATGGTATGCATATAACACTAACTTGAAGTTAGAAATGGTACAACCCATTTTATTATTGGGATTCAATTTCTTGAAAAGCCTCTTTTTCTAAGAAATCATTAGTTTGGACATATTAGAGACTTCACAAGATGATTACCTCTTTGGTGTGATCCTGGTGGTGAAGATAGTTTCATGCACAAAATGAATCTCTTTATTGGGAAGGTTTCACATACCTAACTATCCCTTTACTAGAAATAGGCCTTATTTTTTCAAACTCCAATTTATTTACAATCTAACAAAAACGATACCTTAGTCGAGGTTCACTACTGGTATTGATTATTGTATCGTTTAGATTTTATTATGCCATCACTTGAAGGAAAATTCCATTGGAGTAGTCATAAATGGAAATATAACTCAATATTCATCATTTCCAAATTAAAAGAACAACATATAACTCAATATATATAAAAAAAAGATAATTCAAAAACATATTACTACATACCAAACAATTGAATATAAACAAATCTTAAGAACATGTCAATACATATCAAGTCATAATATACAAGAGTTGAAATTGACAAAATCAATACATAGCTTCAACCTATATCTATATTTTATTATTATATATATATATATTTTATATATATAATGATTATGAGTGAAAAATGGAGGAGTTTGTTTAATATTCATGAATTACATAAATTATAAGTAAAAATTGGAGGTGTTTTAAAAATTAATTTATTTTGGGTTATTCTCATATAACCACTAACTTGAAGTTAAAAATGGTACAATCCATTTCATTGCTTGGATTCAATTTCTGTAAAAGATTTTTTTTCCAAGAAATCATGAATTTTGACATATTAGAGACTTTACAAGATTACCTCTTTGGTGTGATCCTGTTGGTCAAGATAGTTGCATGAACAAAATAAATTTATTGATCGAGTAGGTTTTACATACCTAACTATCCTCTTACCAGAAATAGGCCTTATTTTTTCTACTTTCCAAAATCATCCAATTCATTTCCAATTAGAATACTACCTTAACTAATCAAATGTAAACAAGGAGTGAAAGTTCAAATCCACTTATGATCTAACAATAAGGAAGTAGTTTTTTCAAGGTTGAGATTTGACATTAATTATTGTATGATTTTACAGTTAATTATGCAAGAACTTCGAGCCCAATATCCATTGGTCAAATCACAAATGGTCCCAATAGTATGAAAATATTTGTTGTTTCCAAATATAAACAACATTTTATAGGTGAATATAAACGATTTACTTAAAAATGAATTAAAAAAAAATATTTTAGGAACATGTTAACATACTTAGTCTTACCCAGCTCTAGGTATGGGCACGAACGCTAGTTGTGGAGGAAGATGTAGGTATATTTTCTACATGACTTACATAATTTATGAATCATAAATAAATAAGGTTCTTTAAAAATTCACTAAAAGAACAATTTTTGGATTATTCTCTTACAACTCTTGCAAATAATTCTTATCTAAATTGTTAGGGGATTTGTAACAAGCACAATGTTAATGATTAGTGTGGTCATAGAACTAGAGGACACAATCACAACCCTAACATCTCTAGTTATATTGAAATTTCATTCCACCCCATTGCTCTCATTTTCCATTATGTTGGCATGGTTGTTAAAGTCCTAGAAATTGTTAATGTATAGAGCTTGGAAATGAAATGGGCCACTAACAATTCTTTATTGTCATTGACTCTCAAATTTGTGAGAATTTCCTTTAGGAGGGAATAGAATGTAGTATAAAATGTTTCAAATATTTTAATACCTTTCTCTGTGTTGTTTTCTTCTTCTTGTAGAAATGTAAGACGGTTGCTAGATTCAAAGAGACTAAAATAAGTCTTGAATGACCCAACTAATGATAGCAAAGTTGTCATATTGGTGAAGACCGGTGGCAATGTTGATATTGGGTTTGGTTTTGATGTGGATGTTAGTTTAACTATCAGAACTACAATGCCTCCATTTCCATTATGATGGATACGTCCAATTTACCATGTTGAAGGATGTTATCCCAAGCATTTCTTTAACATTGTGAACAAATCTAACAAGGTCATTGCAGAGGTCTGTATGTTCCCGTAAGTCTTGTTATATTCAATATGTATGCTTAGAGTAATTCATTGGACTGCAGTCATGCCAAGTTCTGATTTTTTTGTTGGTTTGTTTGTTTTGCAAGTGAGGTCAAAGCAGGTTAGACCATAAATAAGCTTAGGAGGAGATGTGTTCAATCTGATAGTGATGCATGCCTATGATTGATTATCACTCTAGATCATTCCGTCCGTCTGAACACACATCCTTTATCAGAAGTACCTGAAGGAAACAAAGAGAAAGAATATTTTTTAGGCCTTCCACCTCTCTCATGGTATTAGAAATTCCAAATCTCGTTGAAGATGAATTCAAAGTGAAAAATCCCACTTCGAAATACACTAAAAATATGGAAGCGAATAGTTTTTTAGATTGTGATACCATGTGTAGAGTGTGTTAGCTTATCATTTTTTCACGTGATTTTATGACACAAAGTGGAGTTTTTAGACTCATTTTGACTAAGGATAATAATTCCCAACACTGACCATCTACAACATGTCTTAATTTATCACAAAAGCGTAACTCTATTTTACCAAAGATGACAAACAAGGTTGCCCATTCCCACGTTCATACTGTAAATTGAAGAATGGTTCATTCCCTTGTGATTTGCAATTGAAGTTTATGATTTTTCTCATAGAATTTTAGTGGCAATGTTGAATGCACTCCAAACTAATGTCCCAAATTATAGTAACTAGTAAAAATCCAATAGTTTATCTCTCCATGCCTTAAAAAGGAAATCCTCACCTTATGTGTAATTGACAATTTCATAAAAACTCAATTGTGGCCATCCCCTATTTTATGGATTAGTTATTAATAATGTTGGCCAGATCAATTCGTTAATGAAAGTTGGATCGATCTAAATTTTGAGTTTCTATGAATTCAATTTAATGTGATGAATAGTGTTTTGTTGTATTTACCTGGAAGGTGATATATATATATATATATATATATTATATATATATATATATTATTATATATATATATATATATATATATATATATTCATATTTATTTTCTAGTTGAGAGGAATCAGCATTGTTGTGTCACAAATATGACACTATTGTGTCTTTCCCTACACGCTCTGGTGGCTACCACACCAATCTCACTTCTCCTGGAGCTTGTATTGAGTATTTCAAACCTATCCACTTTGGAAGAGTACTCTTGATTTTTTTCTATATTAATTGAATTAACTGACATGATACAAAGCTCATGAAATTTCAATTCATTGCAAGAGATCTTCCCCAAATCTAATGATTATGGGTGCAAAACACCCACTAATAGGAATACATCTCCTCTTGTACAATGCATTTTTCACATGTTCCTAAGTAAAATACATTAGCATGTCAAGCTCAACTACAAAGAGTATTGGAGGGTGAAAATCCTATCACAAACTTCAAATACATGATGAATTACTGTGCATGGGATATTGTTACTCAACATCCAAACTTCAACAACTTGAACCAAATTTGCAGCTTCAACTACAAGCCACTTGATCCATATACATCTCTTAGTAAGTAGCTCAATCCTTTTCCCCTATGTTTTCCCACACCACTGTTTCTGACAACACCTTATGAATTTTTCATTTAAATGTTAATAAGTTAAGATATCCCTAGTCTTATTTATGTCTTTCATGGTGCCTTTACATATGACAACGCATTATTGTAGGGAATCAAATACTATAAGGATATGATTTTGGAAGTTGAACGAATCGGAAATGTCTAGTTTGAATTGTTGCTTCAAAATGATACACAAAAATTTACTCTAAAAGAGAGGTGGGTGTTCCCTCGAAGAATCTACATATATGGTGAGGAATCACTCTTCATCTATGATTTTTCTCATATGTTACCGACTTACAACATTTCTATTGCAACATTTGGTGCAATTGCTAGTTTATTTATACTTGAAAGTGAGAGTGAAATGTTTTTAACACATATTTTTAAAATATGTTTTTAATATCAATAAAGGAGAAAGAAAGTGAGAATATGATTATTGATGGTTTATAATTTTTTTAATTAAAATCAACCAAATATGCACATACATTTTAGTTTTTATTATTATAACCTATATTTCTCTCTTATGTAGAGAAATTTTTTATTTTTATTTTAAAAGAGAAGTGTCTACCCAAGACAGAGGAGGAGGGGAATTTACACATGGCCCTTATACTAAGTTGTGCCTCTAAAAATAATAAAATTCTTAAGTAGCTAAGAAATAATTAGTTATACTTATGACTTTTCTTGTGAAATTTATTTGTTAGCCTTTTATTCTCAAATATATTTCTTATTTTTGACATATATATTGTAACTAAAAAATAGTAGGGGGGAGATGTCTAATGTTGTACATAGACCTATAGTTGTTATAGTACTGGTCCCACCAAGCCAGCAAAAAATTGACACATGTGCAACCAATATTTAAACAAATATATATAACATTAAGTGCAAATATATTTTAATTTATGTCAAGAATTTCCCAAAATTTTGCCTCATCCCACAACTCTCCATAAATAGTCTTTTATATATCAAGAGTATAAAACATATTGCCCCAACTAGAGAAAATATAAAACTATAAATCATCCCAAAATGGTCTAATCCAGGTGTACAAGGTATCCATCACTTCAACCCCCACTGAATTGAATTGGAGCTAAGTATCACAATGCACATTCATACCTACACATATAAAAAGTTGATGTATGTCAGCCATAATTGTTGCATTATTCAACAATTCAACCCACCGTGTTCAATATATGACACCCAACTCATTAAATTTCCCATTAAAACAATAAAACACACAGATCAACCATATAAAATTACCAATCGTTGGGTGATTTCAGTCCCTGTAAATCCTTTTTACCAATTAAATTCAAGTGCAAAAAGATATAAAATAAGTTCAACCCTTGCTAAATTTACATTTTTAACATTCAAACTATTCACCATCCCTGGAGACATACCATCAGAGAAAATTTCACAATATATTCAGGTTATTTATTTCAATTTTCGTACAATATGTATTTCATTTTATCTATTTTATTTTTTGCATAATATGTATTTCATTTTTTTTTCAATTTTGAGAAATATGTGTTTTAGTTTTATTAGGTCTGTTGATATCTGTCCAAGTCATTTATCGTTATTGCTCTTGCTATTTTTTTCAAAAAACCCTATGTAGTATAGAATCGTGCACAAAATGTCATGGGAAAGCATGAAATGCACTCAAAACATTGAAATGTAAAAACATTTATCCTTGTATATCGTAGGTTTCCTCATGCACAAACAACAATAGGAAACCATGAAATGCACATAAAACATTGAGCTATAAAAAAATTGTCCTTGCAGGTTGTAGGTTGCCAATAGTTATGGTTTCATTCCTATTATTCAAAAGTGAATTTAGTTATTCAAGAAAAGCTAAGGCATTTTTCTGGTGGTGTATTTTGACCATGTATGAGATAGCTTTGAGGCATTTTCATTGGGTTCTAGTAGCATTTGATGTGACAAATTTTGACCATATTATTAAAGCAAATCTCGGCTTAGAGAAAACTTAGTCATGCCTCTTGGTTACTTCAGTTGGACCAATTGTGGATATTTAGAGACTTGTAGCTATTGTTGAGCATTCACATGACCTACTTCAAAGACTAATTTTATAAATAAGGGTTTATTTGGTTATTCTCTATAGTAGATATTGTAAGTCATTTCTTGGAACTAACTTAGCTATTCTATGAAAAATCTATGATACTTAGTTCTAAAGCTTTCAATGATATTCTAGGATGATTTATATTATTCATGATGTTGTATATTATTCATGATGTTGGACTGACTAGGGCTTGACACATTTTTCTTTATTTGAATAAAATCTATGGAAATAATCTTAAATTAATAATCCTATTTCTCTTTAGGCCAAATTGTGTTTTTCATAGATAGACACATCAACTCCGTTATCCTAGAACCTCCATAGAACCTCTAATATGTCAAGCATAGAGCTTGCTTCATGTCTACAGAGTGTTATCTATAGGGATAAAAATATTCGAAAACTAAGAACCACTCCCACAATAGGAGAATTACTAACCATTAGAAATCAATTGATTGAGTTTTATGTTGATAAGTTTTATGTTGGTAAAGTGAGTGTTCATGGACATGAGACTCAATATTTTTAAAGGAAATTAGCAACTCAATAAAACCTTTACTAAGGAGACCCTAGAGCTTCCTTCATTCATGGAGAGTGTTATCCATAGGAATAACAATATTGAGAAGCTAAGGACCATTCACACAATAGGAGAATCACTAACTATTACTAAGGCAAGACTAGATATTCTATTGAGTTTATAATTTCCTTTAGCAAGGCAAGCCTAAAGCTTCCTTCATTCGTAGAGAGCATTATCTATAGGAATAATAATATTACCAAACTAAGAACCATTCCTATAATAGGAGAATCACTAACCATTATAAAGCAATTGATCAAGTTTTATGTTGGTAAAGTCATTGTTCATGGACATGAGGCTAAGAATTTTTAAAGGTAATTAATAGCTCAATATAACCTTGAATAAGGTCATCCTAGAACTTCCTTCATGCAAGGAGAGTGTTATCTATAAGAATAATAGAATTGAAAAACTAACCATATATTTTATGCCTTAAAATAGAGTACATCATTTTATTTTAAGTCATAAGACAAGTTATCAAAAAGAAGTAGACCATATCAACATCTTAACCAGAACAAAAGCTAGGTGTCACTTGTTTTATTTGAAATTACTCCAACGTCTACCTCATTTTATTATAAATCATAACTTTTTACTTCAAAAACATCTATTGATATAATTGAAAACATACAACTAATTCTAGGTCAATTTCAACACGCTCGCAATAATTTTCCAAGTGCAAATATAGTCATATTATTTGAAGTGGAAAAACAAGTTATCAAAAAACAATTAGTGATATATTTGAATACATATAAAAAAATTCCTTCTATAGATTTGCTTTCCAAGGATACTATGAATAAGGAATATGTATGAAAATTTGTTACGTTGCTACTATTTTTAATTTTGAATTGTGTCTCTATTGTCACCCATGTTATTGCAGAGTCTCTATTGAAATCTCCTAGAATATTTGAATCAATTAACATGTTGTTAATTGATTATAGGAAAGAAAAAATAATAATAGCCTATACGAATGTTGAATTTCAACATTTCTTTCAGCCTATATAATATATTATTGTTAACTAAATGCATGCAATAAATCTGCAGGTATTTCATTTGTGGCAAGAGTTATTTATGTTGCTTGTACAAGGAGAAGTGGTAGGGAAGTGACCAGGGGTTCCCAGTTGTGATGCACTTCATCAAATTATGATAGGAAAAATCATGTGAATGTGAAAAATGATCCAAGAAATAATTTTTGAGCATAACCATGAAGCAGAAGATGATGTTTTACCACCATCAACCACAGTCTAAGGTGCAAGTTCAACTAACAAGATCAACGCTATAAGAGGTTTAAAAAAAGACAAAATGTTTGTTGTAATTGATGATATATAGTTTAATGGTATTCACTTCGGGCATCTGCAAAAACTCATGGTATTTCTCCCTCATCAATACATTATTGGATAAATGAGCTCTCTCATACAAAACATAGAGGGCCTCTTACAATTAGAATTGAAGAGGAGGGGGTTGAGGTGGTTGAGTCATGTAAGGAGATGGACCAATCAAGACATGGGCTAGAGTTGATAAAACTCAAATCCATAGCTTCTCAAATTAATCAGGGTAGGCAAAACCCATTCAGATATGGGTTTCCTGGTAAACCATGGTGGTTTGGGTTTAAAAAAAGGTATCCAAACCTTGTATTGTGTACAACTAAGGTCCTTGACATACAAAGAGTTTTAAATATACACCCTATAATTGTTTCTAGTTTCTATAATACTATTTCTATTGCATACGATAAGAATTATTATGCTTTGGACCATATATGGAAATATGATGAAACAAGTTTACACTCAAGAATGAATTGTGGTATGTGGGTAATTGCAAAGAGAGGGAGCCAAAATGTGCCAAATATTTTTCCTACAAGCAGGGAATGGATAACTATTCTATGTTGTGTTAATGCAAGTGGTGTTTCAATCCCAAGATTTTATCTATTGAAAGTAAAAATCAACAGAACAACTATATACAGAATTGTGAACCATGTGCATGCATGGCTGCAGATCCCCATGCGTGGATGCCTAAATATTTTATTTTGAATTGGCTTTGTCACTTTTTTGCATCTATACCAAGTGGTGTCTCGCCTAAGAAAATACACCTATTGTTTTTAGATGGCCATGGAAGCCTTGTTGTTGTGGAAACAATTGAGGAGGAAAATAATTTGGGCATCAAAATATTAACACTACCATCTTATACCACTAACCGATTTTAGCCCCTTGATATTAGTGTGTTTGGCCCTTTCTAGGACTCTTTTAGGTTCAAGTGAGCTTCGTGGATGAAAAATAATCCAAGGGTTGAGATGAAAATGTTTGAGCTACCAAAGCTTGCAAGTAAATCCTATTAAAAGGGCTCTCACACCATCCGATATTAGGGCTGGCTTGAGGAGGACTGGAATCTGGCCTATGAATTATGATTGTCTTGTATACAATAATAGTTGTAGCCATGCATTTCATGTTGATGGCCAATAAGAAGGACATGTCTAAGCACATGTTGAAGCACGAGAAGAAGCCCATGAAAAAGAAGATGCAGTTGTGGCTGATAATATGATTTCCCTCCCTCAAGAACACTTCTTTGTTGATGATGATGAACAACATAAACATGGTATAATCATGAACCAATTGACAATAACATGAAGGTTGTTCTACTAACTAAAGCACATTGAACTTCCACATGTTATATTCTTAATGACTCTATTGTTCATGCAACTGAAAATGAGAATGTGGTTGAAAATTTCTTAAACATTTTCATATAAACATAAATCACTTATATTTATAAACACGAACATTTTATATTTGCAAAATTGAAAAGGTAACAAATAGCAGTTCAACATCCATATGCTGGATAAATTAGGATAAAATATAATGTGAAGTAATTTCTCATCATTATTAGCGAAAGTTGCAAACCATTGATAGGAGGGCCGATAATTTTGGAATTGAAAACTGTGAGAAGGGGGGCATTCAAGAAGGCATAGTTTTGAAAAGTAATGACAATGTTTGTGGGCACTCAAATGCAAGAAGACAAAGTTTTGAAAATAAATGACAATTTTTTAGGGTAGCCAAATTCATTCGTGATAATGGTTGGCAAGATGCTGGAATTAGTGGGAAGTTCCTTTCTTACATGAGAGCATGCCTGCATTCCTGGAGAGATTTTCCACAAGGGTTGAACTCTTTGGTCTGGCACTATATGCGGTTGTTAGGATATTCCGACACGTAGGAATAGTTAAGTATAACTTGGTCTAGTATAGATTTAGGTAAAGTGTGTTTCTTTACCATGTACATTTGTAACTTACAATCCGACGGTCACGATATGTAGTGATCCGACAGTTCATTCTCTCCTTGGTATTACTGACACTTGATCCGTGGCTTGGCACCCGATTGGTCCATGAATTCTATTTAAAGCGCATGGAGGGTCATTTGTAGGTTAACCATGCATGAGAGAAGCTTATGTAAATTTTCATTCTTTTATTAATAAATTGCCTGTAGTAGCCACGTTGGCACAGATCATGGACTGTTTCCCTCTCTAAGGGTTTTAACCATGTCAAAATAGTAGTGTATTGATCTATGATCTGTTTGTGAGCGGTGCCCTTTTGGTGTTCTGTCTGAGGAACTTACCCTATAAATTCCTACATGGTATCAGAGCTATTTGAGGGCCGCGTCCATTATTGATCCAAATCTGAAGCCGGTAGAACTGCATGCGACTGCCATCTCCTAGATCTGCTGTTTCTGACTACTCTCAGGTCGAGAGGACTGCTCTGTTATGTTGGGAGCATCTATTCCAGTGAGGAACCCCTTTCGTTTCACGCGAAAAGGTTTCCTATAGCCCTAGCTGTGTCATTTTTTAGATCTGGAGGTATAAAGTGTTTATTTGCAGTTTACTGTTATTTTCTCTCTGTTTATTTTAGTTTCGGTTTATTTAGCTATTTTTTTTACCGGATCTATACCTTTCATTTCTGCGTATGCTCTTTGCTCTGCGACTCTGTGCGATCTGGGTAAATCAGAAACAGAAAGGAAGAATTTTTCTCATGCGTATGCTCTTTTCCCTGCACCTTAGTGTGATCTCGGAAAATCAGAAACATTGAGGAAAATATTTAGTTTCCGGGTAAAGCTAACTTTAAGCCGTAATGCTTGTTTTTTTTGCATGTTCATGTTGGGTTTTTGTGTTTTTGTTTTGTAGGGAGAAAAAGAGATTTCTAAAGTAAGCACGCAATCCAAAGCATCCGTGACTAAAAGAAAATAAAGCCCCCCCCCCCGCTCTCTCTCTCTCTCTCTCTCTCTCTCTCTCTCTTTTTGTATAGCTCACTTGGTTGAAAGCTAATTTAAGAGAGTATAGGTCTTGGGTTCAAATCTCCCTTTTGTTGAAAAAGGAGCGTTTTTTTTTTCATTTCCGCCCATTCCTGTACTTTATCGGCACCTTCATCAACTTTGTTTAAAAAGGTCATAACTTCTTCATCCAGAAGCTGTTTTCAGAACTATTTTTTTTTAACCAGCCTAATTTTTCGAGCTCTTTCCATTGGAACACTTAGTTTTAGCATATATAGCTTCAGTTTCTGTCAAAATGG
>APFE031318282.1:128722-142630 GCA_000404065.3 Pinus taeda
AAACTTCGATTTATGGTTGCAGTTCAGGAAGTTGTCACTAAGGGGGGATAGGCTCTAGTGCCTCCTTCCTTCTCCTATTGTGTCATATTTGTAAATCCTTCAATCCTATCCCAAGTTGTTCTTAAGGGGGGATGTTAGGATATTCCGACACATAGGAAATAGTTAAGTTCAACTTGGTCTAGTATAGAGTTAGGTATAGAGTTAGGTAAAGTGTGTTTCTTTACCGTTGTACATTTTGTAACTTACAATCCGACGGTCACGATATGTAGTGATCCGACGGTTCATTCTCTCCTCGGTATTACCGACACTTGATCCGTGGCTTGACACCCGATTGGTCCATGAATTCTATTTAAAGCGCATGGAGGGTCATTTGTAGGTTAACCGTGCATGAGAGAAGCTTATGTAAATTTTCATTCTTTTATTAATAAATTTTCTGTAGTAGCCACGTTGGCACAGGCCGTGGACTGTTTCCCTCTCTGAGGGTTTCAACCACGTCAAAATACTGGTGTATTGATCTGTGATCTGTTTGTGAGCGGTGTCCTTTTGGTGTTCTATCTGAAGAACTCACCCTGTAAATTCCTACAGTAGTTTCATAGGTCAAAAACACCTGCGATCTTGATGGTGTGAGATATGCACCATTTAGTAGCACATCTTCTTCTAATAACCAGTTCCACTTTTTCCATTTACTTTTTTTGGTGTTTTTCCTCTTGGTTACTTCTGTAGCTAAGATATTTGCTAATGCCATGAGTCTATTTCCCTGAGTCAGTATGGTGGCGTTTGAACTTCCACCGATGGTATACATTCCCCACATAGTGTAATCATTGTTAAACACATGGAAGTATCCAAATCGGCACCTACATCAGTTAATTCATAATTTAATTTTTAAATAATATAATAGTTATTTCATACTTTTCTTTCACAACAAAATTCAAAATAAGACGGGAAATGAATGAAATAACAATTAAATTTTTCACCTTGGCATTCGTTGGACGAGACCTTGGCTAAAATGTTTGAGTGAAACCATTTCCTACATAACTTTGTCATGATGGTGGTCGTCACTGTGACCCAATAGCATCACCTACCATTGGATAAAAGTAGAGCATTGTGAAGGTAGAAGATAAGGAATAAAATAGAGTAAATTTCAATTAATGAAGAAATGAGTATGTGAAGTCACCTTGTTGTCGCCGGTGAAATAATTGTTCCAAAGTTGATATAGGTGGATGACTTGCCTACGTCAATGAGGCCATCTTCGCAATTTAACATAGAGAAATGGTCCACCCATATGTGCCTCGCTGTCGAGATGGAAATCCAATCTCCATGATTTATTTTTCTTGACCCACTCTTTTGAGGATACATATTTACCGCATCATGTCCTGGAATTTTACAGTCATGAATGTGGATGCCATGAATGATGATTCTTGTTATAGTGATACACGAGCCCTTACGAATGTGGACTTTGGCCCCTCATCCATCGATTATTTTGATGATGTGAATAACAAGCTCTGTCTTGAGCTGGATGAGCATGTCATTGTGGAAGATGATCCACAACGGCTCCGTCTAAATCACGGCACAACACAATGTGCCATGGGATGGATTCACAGTGTCATCACTGGCATTTGTAACCACATAAAACTTGTCGTTTTTTCCTCCGATGGCATTCTTGCCAAATCTAATGCCGCAATCTTTCAGCCATTTTATGTTGCAACTCCAATTGCAGTCGCAACACTAATAGTGATCAATAGGATTACCCATTGCACATGACAACATGCTGAGGACCTCTCCTCCTCTTGCACTTTTGTTAATAATGCTTCTACCTCTGTTTGAATACGCATAGATTGAAGCATTCAATGTCAAATCAACCTCCAATAGTAAATAACTAAAAAAAAATAGAAAGATTGAGAAAATGGAATGTAATGCTGCATTAAGCGATTTACTTACCCTTGAACTATTTTCATTCTATTTCTCTCATCTTTCTCCACAGGAAACGTGGACCTACTTATATTTCCCAATGCCTCTACTATCTTGCGTCCCATAAACTTATTTCCATATTTTGATCCAAATGGCTTTGACACCCCCACCATGAATGCAATGGAGTATCTATCAACAACATCCAGCTCAAAATACCAATTGGATTGCTCATTTTGACAACCAAGACTCAACTTTTTCTTATCAAGAAAACAATAGCACTAACAACACTAGTGGTGGTTGCTTCTACTCTGAGCCACTTTTGCAAACGCCAGTGCCTTCTTATAGTATCTACCGTTTTGTCGTTACTATCATGATTTCATTGAACTTGGTAAATTACACTATGAATTTAGGGACATGCATCCACTCGAGGGAGATGCCAAACATAAGCTACGAATATATATACATATATATTTCATATTGATATATATTCACATTATTAATTTTTTTACTTTAATCATTATAATAATAAAGTAAATGTTGTATTTTATATTCTCTATTAATTCTAAATATGAAAAAATATACTATAGCCATTGTGTATTGATAATTATTAATTTCTCACTAGGTAAATGTTTATAGCCAAACATGTATTACATTCTTTAAGTTGTAGGAAGGTGTTGTAGGAAGGTAATCTAAATTTTTAGGCAAAACACTTCCCCTTTTACAGAGAGAAATATCAAATGACAAACCATCCTAAATTCACATATTTATAAATATGTCAATCATTTATATAGCATACAATATTTTCAACATTCAATGTATACACATTTTATTAAATACCAATATTGCTTCACAATTTTCTAGAATTTGAGCATGCACTAGAAGTTGCAATATTTTATGGAGATAGTTTCTCTTGCACAAGGATAAATATAATTAGCAATAAATAACTATATTTATTGTTAAAAGACTTGATTTGAACAATATTTAAGAATTGTTGAAACCAACTGTATTATCATTTTAACAATACATGCTTTAACAATAATGTAAATTTGAACTTTGATTCTCTATAACTTATTTTTAATTTGTATTTAATTGTAGCTATAAAAAAGTTATAACACTTTTCTTTTGTCTAAAATATGTGATTTTATAATAAGTAATAACTTATTTTTAATTTGTATTTAATTGTAGCTATAAAAAAGTTATAACACTTTTCTTTTGTCTAAAATATGTGATTTTATAATAAGTGTTAAATATTTTGATTTAATGACATTGTGTTTACTTTATATTTTATATATTCATCATTTAGATAGATGTCTTAGGTTAACATGATTTGATGTAACCTTTGTATATCATGTGCATATTATAATTGATCCCATGTTCATTATTCATATTTATATTCATATGGTTATCCCCAAATTTATTATTTTTTATTAAATTTGAAATAATTTAACATTCATTAAAACTAGTTAATATATTATTTTAATAATGTGATGTTATTTTTTATAAAATAATCATATTATGAGAGTGTCAATATTGTATGTTGATAAAGTAAATATAATTTTTTAGTATTGGAATGCCTTTAGTTTCAATGTAATTTAGACTAATAATTTAGTGCACTCTAAATTTGTTAATTACCTAACTTTCTTGATTGATGTGCTTTGACTATATTGATGTTTGGTACTCGTTTGGATTATACAATCATTTATTAATTCTTCATGTCATGAATATATATGAATCATGAACATATTAAGAGTTACTTAAAGTTGTTGGATAATTTGATTGGGTGTATGAACAAGTGACTTGACTTGATGGTAAATATATATTATTGGATATATATGATTTGTACTATTGAATTCATCTACTTATACAAATATATTCATAACCTTTCAAGTGGATATGAAGAACCAAATGGATATGTAATAAAAATTGACTTAAGTTACACACCTAAGTTGTGCATAATACATTATCTATCAATTTGAATATGACGTTATGAACATGCTAATGTGATTTAAACTTGTTGGAAAAATGAGCTATTTGATGTGTATATGTTGTGAATATATAAATAAATATTGATAATTATTACTATACATGTGTAAATGTTGTAAAGAGATGTTAATACATCATAGAGAAATCACACCTCAATGACCACAAGCCTCTCACTATGAGTAAATGGAATGTAGATAACATAGAAATTTTAGATGCTATATTAATTTCTTTCCTACAATAAAAATGTTTAATTAAACTATATGAGAAAATGAAACATAGATAACATAGAAATTTTAGATGTTATATTAATTTCCTTCCTACCATAAAAATGTCTAATTGAACAGATGATCATAACCTGGCCATTGGTACTGATTATATTGGAATCAATCATAATGTTGATATAAATTAAAATAAGTATATCCTTTATGTGAATGCAATTGAAAATTACATTATGAATAAGTAAATTCATGAAAATAATATTTATACGAGGATAATTACATGCATTTCATAAGAGTAGGCATTTAAAGTAAAAATAGATTTTATTTCTATGTGGAATTTGAAATGGAAGTTAAACATTAACAATATGTATTAGTATAAATTTAATATAATATCTCACTTTTTTCTTTAAATGAAATAACACATTAAAAAACATAAAGAAAGTTAGAAAAGATAATAAAAAACATTGAAAATTGGAACAATTGTTGAGAGAGGAAATAATAGTATACATTTTCAGAAATTAGAATTTTTTTAAATAAAATATTAAGTGAAAAAAACAAGTTAGAAAAGATAATTACGAACATTGAAAATTTGAACAACTGTTGAGAGAGGAAATAATAATATACATTTTTAGAAATTAAATATTTATGGATGAGACACATGTGGATGAATGGATAATTAACATATTATGATACATAATTAAAAATTTTTGGGATGAGTCAACATATTTTTATTTTTAAAAGTAATGTAAGAAGAGCATAAAGGGGCGGCTATTTAAGACATCTAGATTTCTTTCTTCTTTTAGAAAATTTCAAAATAAAATATTAAATATTTTTCTTCTAATGAATATTAAATTTTGATTAAGTTTTATTTTAAAATAAATATTGCCATATCTCTTTTATAACTAATATAATTGATTGCTTAAAAAATGAAGTTATTTAATTATTGTTAATTTATATACGTTTATATCACCACCTTTGTAACCTGAAAGATAACTCCACTCCCTTTTCCATTCACGAATATTATAGAAACCCTATCTTCAATTTACAGAAAGAAATAAAATTCTCCAACAAAAAAATACAATTTATATTCCTAAAATGGCTAAATTAAAAATATAATACACACATGTAATAGGCTTAAACTCGTTTTAATATTTTTGAAACTTTATGTTAGCTTATTGTATACTCATAAGATAGCTAAATTAAAAATAATACATATAAATTTAATATACATAAACTCATTTTAATATCTTTTGAGGCCTTATTCTAACTTATTGGTAACTTGAACACATTCTTATAATCCTTAGTAACTTTAGGATGGCCAATCCTCACACCCTGTGATTGTATCTGGATGCTAACTTTAAGCATTACATTGGAAAGCGATGAAAGCGAACGATCCCTAAAAGTTTGCAATATTCAATTACAAAATGTGAAATGTTGGAGGCTTAAAAGTCAAAAGATTGAAATTTGTTCGATTCAGATGAAAATTGGTTTTACCAATCCTCATTGCTTCCCGTCAAATCTCTATAACAATATTTTGACATGACATAAGTTGCATGCACGTTTAATATGAATTTAAGATCAAGTTTAGCACCTAAATCTAGGTAAATAGGTAAATATCTAGTCATTAAAGAGATTATGTTTAACATGTAAACGGTACGAAAATGTCAACAAAGATGAAACTTAATCTATATATTTAAATTCAGCTAAAATAATAAAAATAAAATTATTTATTAATTTAATCAAAATAATTTTGAAATTAATTAAAATGAAAGTATAAAATTAAAAATATACAAGTTTTATATATAAATATCATAATACATTAATATTACTTTTCACAATTATTTACCTTAAAGCTTGATAATATAAATACCTACAAAACCTCTATGATAATTTCACAATGACCATTAACAAGTTCTCTAGAAATGTGTCATATAAAAAGAATAATAGAACTACCAATCTCTGGTATGACAATGATTGCAAAAGTGTTGGAAAAACTATTAGAGATGCTTGTAACGAAACCTTAAGGATTGATAATATCAATACATAGAAATCGTGTATTAAAAGAAGAAAATATATCTTACAAATAAAAAGAAAGAGAAACTACTGCACCTCTTTGAGTTTGATCCTAAAAAGTTTTAGAGGAAATTTGTCATTCCTAAGTCTAAAGAAAATATTTTGATTCCTTTGAAGAACTATAATATTTACCTTAAAAATGTCTATGAATCCCATAACACCATGGTCATGATTTTGAATTCCTCATAGAGAATTATATATTTTCTTTGGAGGATATCGAGTTTTGGGTTAAGAAACTTTCTAGTGAGAAAACTAAGAACATTGAAAGATACGAAGTTGAAAATTTTGAAATGGGAGAATATTTCCTCATGTTGCACATACACAACCACTTTAGTTTCATAGTGAACCAATTCTTCCCTATCACTTGGATATAGAGCCTTATCGCTTCTATATTTAAGAGCAAGGATAAAAGAATCCCCTCTAATTACAAGACCGTCATGTTTAGCCATATTTTAGCCAAACTATATGGCCTTATTTTTGGAAAAGAAGATTAGCCTTTGGCTTGAAAACCATGGTAAAAGAGTTAAAGGCCAAGTTGGGTGTAAGAGATATAATTCAACCATGGACTATCTTGTTACTCTTAGGATAATTCGAGAGGAATGCTTCAATAACAAAATTGATCCCTCTTGTGGTTTTTTTAACTTTAGAAAATCTTTTGGCACTGATCCTAGAAAAGAGTCATGTAAGAGGCTAGAAGAGGTAATGGTTGCTATCAAGTTCAAATATTTTATGGCAAGGCTATATGAGAATATTATTGCAAATTTTATGGCCACTTAGGGTTGTTCAGAGGAAATTATATGAAATATTTGAGTCAAGTATGTTTGTCCCATATCCCTTACCATTTTTGGAATATACATGTATATACTATAATAGATTTTGGAATATGTAGGTTGGGTTGGCCCCAAAGTCACATGTATGATCATAATACTTCCCCTTTACATTGATGATATTATTATTTTTCCGAGGAACTATTATGATCTTGAGAAGAAACTCAAAAGCCTCAAATATTTCTACTTCAAATGGATATGACTACAAATACCAACAAAACTAAAGTCATAATATCCAAAAATATCACCTGTGATATTTTCATTCATGAAAACAACTCCTTGCAAGAAGTTCGTTCATACAAATATCTGGGAAATGACATCCATCATAACCACAATTGGAATTATAACATTGAGAAAATGATAAATAGAGGCTAGAAAGTTTGTTGTGGGTTGAAAATGATTGCAAGTTGGTAAATTTTTAGATTTGGTATAAAAAATATTCTCTTCGAGACTCTTGTCACTCCTCTTGTTTTATAGGGGTGTGAGGTTGGGGGTTGAAATATATCTAGCGATTCATGGAAGAAGATTGAAACACTCAAAAAGTAGTTTATTATCTAAAACCTCAAGAATACAGGACTCTCTACCATGTCCTCTTAATTCAAGAAAGACAGTCCCACATAAAAAAATTGGTTATGACTAGTTTTCATATGGATAAGAAGTCATATAACATGGAGGGCAAGAGGTTTCCGAATATGCCTTCCAACTCTAGTCAAAATTCCTGCCTTCAATTCAAGAAATGGTGGCATAAGGATCATGAGCATTGGCTATATCATTGAGGAATAAAGGAGGAGTTCATGTTTCACAATTTGGATAATACTAAAAATATTATTACTTCCAAATTTAAGGAGAAATTAAAGAAGGAGATCATATTTGACAATTTGGATAATAATCAAAATATTATTACTTCGAAATTCAAGTAGAAATTTAGGAAAAATAAAGAGGTCGAGGGAAAAAAAAAATATATGATATTATAAGGAGGTGATTAACCCCAATCTCAAAAGCCAAAATTATCTCTCTACCTTGACTAGTGCTAAGAAGAAAATGAACATTGTCAATATTAGAAATAATTGTCACGAGCTTAAGAGTAAAACTAGGTATTGATTGATTTCCAAAATTCCATAAGATGAAAAAGTTTATCACCTATGCTATCCTCAAAGGGTTGAAGAGGGAAATCACATTGTATTAGATTTTGCATCTTATACTCATATTAGATCTAATTTTCAAAATATTTGTAATTATATAAATCTTTTTAACCTTTTAACTCAATAAAATGATGGTGATCTAAGATTGCTCATGGAATTATGTTTTCTTTTGTGGAGATCAATTTTAGGTGAATTATGGATTTCCCAGAGACACACTATGCTTTGGCATGCTAGAAATTGTTTTTGGTTTGTTGGTGCAAATAGGAACTTTGTTTCTTTTTTTTGAACTTATTTTCTCTCCTCTTAATGTATTTCGGCTATGAAAACACTGTAGATAAGTAGTTATAGACTTGGTTACATTTTGTCTTGTTTGTAGCCAATGTGGAAATGATAACTATGCTAGATATAATGGAGCGAGCATTCTGCTCTCTCTCTTTGTTGTCCTCGAGTTTTTGGGTTGTTATGTTTTATTGGATGGATCTAAATGTCAATATCTATAGTCTCTTTTTCAGATGAAATATCAATAATTCAAATTACAAAAAAATAAAAAATAAAAAAAGAAGAAGTGGAAATGAGAACTAAAAGGAGAGGGATACTATTTTGAAAATAATAAAATTGTTTGAGGGTGCTTGAATTCAATCATGATGGTGGGCAAGAAGTTTAGTTAACTTTGAGTTTTTTTAATGGATGAAAGAATGCTTTTATTCCTAGTGATTTATTTCATAAGGGCCAACATCTTTAGTGTGAAACTATATGCAATTTCGTATCCCAAAATCTCATGTGATATGCATAGCTAAGCACCAAAATCAATTTATGGTTTCCAGTTTAAATTATATTTAATTTCATTATTGCTTTAAATTGCTTAAATGAAAATAGTGAGCTTTGAATTTCCAAGGATGACATACACTTTCCATGAAATCTAGTTATTTATAATTACATATATGTGTCCAAACCAACACCTACATTCACGTAGTTCACAATTTAATCTACAAATAATAATATTAACAATGTTGTTCTTTCAAAAAAATGCAAAATGATATAGGAAGTGGTAGAATGAAACAATAATTAATATTCACTTTTCCTTTTGATGCTCAGTACCTTTGCCAAAATGGTTTCTTATATCCACATAATTCTATCATCATGGGAATTGTCAATCTAACACAACATTAACACCTACAATAGGAAAAAAAACATACCAACCTAAATGTCTTATCATTTTCAATCTATAAGAGAATGAATAAAATAATGTGAATTGCAATGAATTAATTAGTTAACACATGGTCTGTGATTGAATATTGAAGTTCACCTTGTTGTAGTGAGTGAAATAATTGTTAAAAATGGGAATAAGCATGGGTTAATTAATTATGTCAATGAGACCATCTTCACAGTTATACATGGAGCAAAGGTCCACCCATATTTTCCTCCTTGTGAAGATTGAAGAGATATGTTTACTATAATGTTTCTTACATGCTTATAGATTTGAAAGCACATGGCAAGAATGATTATGTCTATAACATTTTTTTATCATTATACACAAGCTCTTAGAAGTACGGATGATGGTTTCTCATTCTTAGATTTTTTTGAAACTATAAGTTATCAACTCTTACTTTAGTTAGATAACCATGTCATTATAGAAGATGGCCTTGAGGAGCTCCATTTGAATCACAACTTTTGATGCCCCACTATCACCTAGTTAAGGGATGTTAGGAATCATCTTTTCCATTATTATCACATTTTTCTAGGAAGTCAAATTTCAATAATACATGAATGTGGCTTGAAAATGGACTAAATAAGATGGTAAACCAAGTATATAGGTTGATGGTATAGAAGGGTTGATTGTGTAGTTGAGTAAATCAACTAATAGATCTAGTAGACTAGAATAACACATATGCCAATCCATGGGTGTAGACTCTGGCTGAATTCAACATTTTATTAATCTAATTTTGTATTCACTATAGATTCAATTTTTCATTTTTAACATCGCTCACAAAACTTTGGATTCCAATGCTAATCATGCCACTAGTCCCTAATTCCTATTAGCATCATTTTAAATACTTAGTGACATATTGAAGGTGAATTACTAACTAAATTATTTTGTTTTAGTTCCACTATACCATGGTTTTAAATTATTATGAGGGCACCATCATGAATTCACTAATCTAGAAACAAGTGAGAACCTTTAAGAAGATGCACATGTTCATAATGTTATTGATTTAGTACTCCCCATATCGCATCACATACATGTCAATTTGGATTTTGAAGAACATGTGCACAATTTCAATTGCTTGTGCATGCTTTCGAGAATGTGTATGCACTATAAAAGCATGAGTTAGGCTTCAACAATGTGGGGGAAATCTATAAAAAAAACATGCTTCAAGAATGAGTGTGTATTTTCAAAACATGTATGTTATTTTATGTCTAAAATCTTTATGATGTAGGGAGCAAGGGAAGGAGAGAGGGGTAGAGTTGGAGTTTGGTTGTAAAGGATGGAATAAGGAAGGGGTGAAGGGATAGATATGGAAATTAAGGGAGTGGACTGAGGGTGGAGAGACAAAAGAGGATAAGGAGGGGGAGACGTGAGAAAAGTGGTGCAAATGGATAAAGAGGGAGTTAATGAGTGAGAGGAAATGAATAAAACAAAGATAGAGTCACGAGGTAGAGAAAGAGAAGTAAGAAGAGGGAGAGTTAGAGAGGGAAAGGTGGGGGATAGGGGTCATTGGGGAAGGGAGTTAGAGGGAGAATATGGAATAGACAAGAACAAGGAAAGAAGGAGAGAGAGCATGTGTGTGTGTGAGAGAGAGAGAGATAGAGAGAGAGAGAGAGAGAGAGAGAGAGAGAGAGAGAGAAAGAATTGTGGGAGATAAAGCGGGGAGAGAGAGAGAGAGAGATGGGAGGATGTACACAATGGCTAATATATATGTTTTAATAATTTCATGATAATTTTTTTTATAAATGATCATATTATGAGAGTATGAATATTGTATGTTGATAAAGTTAAGAGAGAGAGATGGGAGGATGTACACAATGGCTAATATATATGTTTTAATAATTTCATGATAATTTTTTTTATAAATGACCATATTATGAGAGTATGAATATTGTATGTTGATAAAGTTAATATCATTATTTTAGTATTTCACTGTCTTTTTTCACTATATTCTACAATAATAATTCACTGGATTTTAGATTTTTTTAGTTACAGGACTTGATTGATTGATGTGCTTTGGCTAGATTGATGTTTAGTACTCTTCAGGATTACCATAATCTAAGAATCCTGAACATATCAAGAGTTATATAAGGTTGTTGGATAGTTTTAATGGGTTTTTGAACGAGTGACCTGATTTGAGGTTGTATATATATGATATGTACTGTTAGGGTAACCTACTTCTACAAATCTATTAATGAACTCAAGTAGATATGAAGAACCACATGGATATGTAATGAAAATGAGGTAAGTTACACACCTATATTGTGGTGGGGCATTATCCATCAATTTGAATATGATATTGTGAACATGCTATTACAATTTAAAGCCGGTTGGAAAATGAGCTATTTGTTATATATATAATTCCTATTTAATCTTAGATATGTTTAAGATCTAAATTTGAATAAATAAAATTCGAATTATTACTAAATTATTATTATTATAATAATAATAAAATACAGAGATGAGTATTATTATATTGAAATTTTGAATAAATAATATTTTCGAATATATATTAATTGTTGGGTATTTTTGTTTGCAATGGAAAAATACCAAAACCACAAAATAAAAACACAGAGGCAATGCTCTGTTTCCTTTGCTCCAGGATCTTTTTGCACAGAGAAGTCTTTTTAAAAAAAAATTACAGATCACACAGTATTCCACCACCATAAAGATTTCTATTCATTAAACAAAAACACTTACATATTCATCCTCTTTTACTCAGAGGGATTCACCAAAACATTTTCACAAAACTTACTCTGCCTCCTATGAAATTTTACACCACCATGTGTAAATATTTCATTTACATTCACTGCTGTGTGAAAACAAAAAATACAGAGTTTTACACATTTACCTTTTCACCTGTGTGAAACAATTCATGGATTTGAAATAAGCTACCCTTGGTTTTCTTCATTTACTTCTCCTCCTTCTGCACTGCTGTGCATTCTTTGCATTTCATTTACATTACAAACAAAAACATTTTTACTCTGCTGCTGCACTTTCTTTTCACATTACAAACCTAAAAGTATTCACACACACTCCTGTGTTTTCTCTGGTTTTCATTTGTTCGCTGCTGCATTTAATTTATCAAACAGGCCCGTATGTACTTTGAACAATGTAAATGGCGGAGTCCTTTCCTGGGAATCGAACGGCGGAGAGCAATCTCTTCAATCCAACGCATATCGGACAGGTGTAGAAGACCGACATTTATCGTCCGATAAATGCCCGTATGTACTTTGAACAATGTAAATGGCGGAGTCCTTTCCTGGGAATCGAACGGCGGAGAGCAATCTCTTCAATCCAACGCATATCGGACAGGTGTAGAAGACCGACATTTATCGTCCGATAAATGTCAGGTGCTGATGTCATGGCAGTCCACATGTCAGCGTCGGAGCCCCTTGCACGAAAACAGCTTTAAGCCGAAAGGTGGTGCGATGAGGTTGCCGGCGGTTTATGGTATTTCAACAGTGGTTTTCTGCGTGTGTTGACTGCTGACCCATGCAATGAAATTATAATTTCAACACTCCCCTTTAATTTCACCTGCTGGGCATTCGGTCATACCCAGACACTTCCTCAGAAATTCAAAGCTTTTCTGATCCAGTGGCTTTGTCAAGATGTCTACAACCTGTTCTTGTGTCCTGCAATGTTCTAGGACAATTTCTGCATTGTTCACCAATTCTCTGATGTAGTGAAACCTTGTATCAATGTGTTTCGTTCTCTTATGAAACACTGAATTCTTTGACAGTGCAATAGCTGAGCTATTGTCGCAAAAGATCACTGTCGCTTTTGCCTGCTCTTGGCCTAAGCTCCTCAACATCCTTCTCATCCAAACTGCTTGACATGCTGCTGCTGTAGCTGCCACATATTCAGCCTTTGCTGTAGACAATGCTACAATGGACTGCTTCTTAGAAGCCCATGAAATGGCTCCTGAACCCATATGGAAAACATAACCAGAAGTGCTCTTCCGATCATCAACACTTCCAGCCCAATCACTATCTGTGTATCCAACCAAATCTGAATGTTCTGAGACATTATATAAAATTCCAAACATTTTGGTACCTTTGACATACTTCAAAATTCTTTTTGCTGCCTGCCAATGTGCCTCCTTTGGCCTTTCCATGAATCTGGAAATTAAACTAACAGCATACATAATATCGGGCCTAGTTGCTGTTAAATACATAAGGCTGCCTACAATACTCTTGTACAAACTAAGATCAAAATCCTTGTTGCTGTCCTCTCTGCTGAGTTTTAATCCCATCACTGTGGGAGTGATCGCTGCCTTACATTCTTGCATGTTAAATCTGCTCAATACTTGATTTACATATCTTGCCTGCGAGATAAAAATTTCTTTTTCATTTTGATCTACTTCTATGCCTAATAAGTATCTCAAGAAACCCATGTCAGTCATTTCAAATTCTTCTTTCATGACTGATTTAAAATTCTTAATGAGTTGATCATCATTACCTGTGAAAATCACATCATCAACATACAAGACAACAATTAAAATTTTACCATCTTTTTCTTTGATGTAGACGGTGGGTTCTCCTTCACAC
>APFE031318282.1:143880-233795 GCA_000404065.3 Pinus taeda
TGAATTCCATTTTCTCTACAAAACCGTAGGAATTCCTTGGAGATATACTCACTTCCTCTGTCAGTTCTTAGAACTTTGATATGCAGCGCGCTTTGGTTTTCCACAAGTGCTTTGAAATTTCGAAATTTTTCAAACACTTCACTTTTGTTTTTAAGGAAATAGACCCAAGTTTTTCTAGTAAAATCATCAATGAATGTTAGAAAATATTGGCTGCCTACAAGTGATGGAGTTTGCATCGGTCCACATAAATCTGAGTGAACAATCTCTAAGGGTGCCTTTGCCCTTATGCTTTTCCCTGATGGAAAACTTTCTCTATGTTGTTTTCCCAAAATGCAACCTTCACATAGGCTGTCCGGTTTCTCTATCAATGGTAATCCTTTCACAATTCCTTTTCCGCTTAACAAATTTAGACCTCCAAAATTGAGATGTCCAAATCTCAAGTGCCACAACCAATTTTCATACTTTGGCACGCTTTGGAAGGCCTCTTGGGTAACTGCTGCAATTTCATTTTTGTTTTTCAAATCTGCCCTGATCCTGAGAGGGAACATCCTGTTCCTTGTCATCTTCACTTCAGCAATGCATCGTTTGCTGGGTGGTATATCCATGATGGTACAGACATCATTCACAAAGTAAACATTGTAACCCTTTTGAACAAGCTGTCCAATACTCAAGAGGTTACATCTCATTCCGGGGACATAATAGACATCTGCTATGGTTTTCCTTTCTCCTTGCTTTGTAAATATTTTTACCTCCCCTTTTCCCATAACAGAAACTTTGCTATCAGTTCCTAGTGTGACTTCTGATTTCATATTTTTATCTAGGGCAGAAAAGAGAGCTATATTTCCTGTCATATGGTTGCTGCAACCTGAATCTAAAAACCATATGTCTTCACTATTTGTTTCAGCCATGTTACAAGCTAACAACACATTATTTTGGCTGATGTTTTTTCTAGTAACATTTGCATTTTGTCTATTACTCATATCATGCTGCTTCTTCCTACATTCACTGGCATAATGCCCATATTTTTTACAATAATAGCATTGGACATTGGATTTTTCATACCTTTGTCCTTGACCATGATGTTGTTCTCTTTGTTGGTTGCTACCTTGGCCTTGGTTCTGATTTGGATTGCTGCCTCTTCCTTGAGCATTTGCTGGGCTACTTCTTCCACCTCTCTTCTGGCTTCTACCTCTTCCTCTCTTGTTTCCTCTGCCTTGACCTCTTCCTCTTCCAAAGGACATCTGGGTCTTGAAGGCTTGCTCTAGAGATGAGTTCTGATTCCTACTCAATCTCTGCTCATGTGTTATCAGTGATGCATGTACTCATCAACTGAAAAGCTTGAGAGATCCTTTGTCTCTTCAATGGTGGTGACAATAGCATCAAACTTTGAGGGTAAGACCCTCAGTATTTTCTCCACAATCCTCCTATCTTCAATGGTTTCTCCATGAGTCCTCATCTGTGTGATCAGACCAATTACACGTGTGAAGAATGAGTCAATATTGTCTGACTCCTTCATGTTGAGATTCTCAAAATTTCTCCTCAGCAACTGTAGTTTTGCTGTCCTCACTTTCTCCATGCCTTGATAGGCTGTCTTGAGGTTTTGCCATCCTTCTTTGGATGTCTAAGCTCCTGCTATCCTTGGAAACATACTCTGGTCCACTGCTTGATACAAAAATACACGGGCTTTTGAATCCTTTTTCCTATTGCTCTTCAATAGGTCTTTCTCTCCCTGAGTTAATCTGTTAAACTCATTCTCATTTGCTGGTTCATCAAAACCATCTTCAACTATTTCCCATAAATCTTGAGAGGCAAACCAAGCTCTCATGGTTATTGCCCAGTAGTCATAGTTCTTCCCATTGAACTGTGGGAGCTGGGTATTAAACATACCCATACCAGTGCTTGTGCTGGCCATTCCTTGCATCTTCAGCTATGCTTCTAAATCCTTGACTGTGTATTTAAAAATAACTGACTTCTGCAACCAAAAGACTCCTCCCTTCAGCTTCTTTGTCACCTTCAAAGAGCCTAAGCCTGCTCTGATACCACTGTTGGGTATTTTTGTTTGCAATGGGAAAATACCAAAACCACAAAATAAAAACACAGAGGCAATGCTCTGTTTCCTTTTCTCCAGGATCTTTTTGCACAGAGAAGTCTTTTTAAAAAAAAATTACAGAGCACAGAGTATTCCACCACCATAAAGATTTCTATTCATTAAACAAAAACACTTACATATTCATCCTCTTTTACTCAGAGGGATTCACCAAAACATTTTCACAAAACTTACTCTGCCTCCTATGAAAATTTACACCACTGTGTGTAAATATTTCATTTACATTCACTGCTGTGTGAAAACAAAAATTACAGAGTTTTACACATTTACCTTTTCACCTGTGTGAAACAATTCATGGATTTGAAATAAGCTACCCTTGGTTTTCTTTATTTACTTCTCCTCCTTCTGCACTGCTGTGCATTCTTTGCATTTCATTTACATTACAAACAAAAACATTTTTACTCTGCTGCTGCACTTTCTTTTTACATTACAAACCTAAAAGTATTCACACACACTCCTGTGTGTTCTCTGGTTTTCATTTGTTCGCTGCTGCGAATACAATCCCCTGCAATACAATATTTTCTCTGTTCTATTTCAGGTGCTGCAGACCCTTGTTTCAGTTTTCTCGCTGCCGTGAACTGAGCTATATTTTTTTTCGTGTGTAATAATCCTTTCATATTACAATCCCCATGACTATATTGGAGTCAACGGTTTTAAAAAAAAAAAACATATATCAAAAATAATAAAAAACTTACATTGTATTTCGCCCATACTCCTATTAACTCGCCGTAAAGAAAACATTGAAAACATTACCAAAAAACTATGTCAATGTATTAACTTAGGTATGGGATGGTCCACGTTGCATTTAATTTATCAAACAGGCCCGTATGTACTTTGAACAATGTAAACGGCGGAGTCCTTTCCTGGGAATCGAACGGCGGTGAGCGATCTCTTCAATCCAACGCATATCGGACAGGGTAGAAGACCGACATTTATCATCCTATAAATGTCAGGTGCTGATGTCATGGCAGTCCACATGTCAGCGTCGGAGCCCCTTGCACAGAAACAGCTTGAAGCCGAAAGGTGGTGCGATGAGGTTGCCGGCTGTTTATGGTATTTCAATAGTGGTTGCGTGCGTTGACTGCTGACCCACGCAGTGAAATTATAATTTCAACATTAATAATAGCATTAGATTTTTTTTTACAGCTGTCAAATCCAAGTTACAGCTGTCAAATTTCAAGGTTTTGGGTGTCTCAAAAGTTTTTGATGGAGGTTAATCTATTTCCACCATCAAAACCATAATTCAATACTGTTACTGCACAATTTTTAAGAAAAAAATTAGCAAGACACTTCGTCACATAATTCTTCTGATTAAGTCATTCATTGCGGATAAAGTTTAAAAGGACTATTTTTAAAATTTACATTTTCATATAAACATGAATCTTTTATACTTGCGAAATTGAAAAAGTAATGAAGTGCAGATCAATATGAATATGCCGAATAACTTATTATTCTAAAAGATAATGTGAAGGATAAGAAGGGCGAGATTGAGAAGTGTACGAAGGGCGACAATGAAGAAGACACAGTTTGCAAAAGTAAAAGCAATGTTTGCGGCTACTCAAGTTCAGGTGTGATAATTGTGGGTAAGAAGTTGCAGTTAGCAGCGACTTCCTTTCTTGCAGGAGAGCACGCCTGCGTTCCTGGTGATCTCTTCCACAACGGCTGACCTCTTTGGTCTGCCACTGTATGCGGTTGCATAGGTCGAAAGCACCTGATCCTGATGGCGTGAAATATGCGCCATTTAGTAGCATATCATCTTCTGATATCCCGTTCCACTTTTTCCATTCACATTCTGTGGTGTGGTGTTTTGCCATAAATCTATTGCCTTGACTCAGTGTAATCATGGCATGCATTTCCCACTCAGTGTAATCATTGTAAACACATGGAAGTATCCATATCGGCACCTACATCCATTTAATTCATTATTTAAAGTTCCTTTGCGCATGTTTTTATGATGGCTTAAGGAATATAGGGACGTGCATTGACTGGACGGAGATGGCAAACGGCAGCTGCGAATGTTTTAAACACAGCACAGACTTGGAAGTCGAACAGTGATGTTTGACAACTAAAAACCACCGTCGACGACACATACACATTTTTATGTTCGCATGGGGCTGAACCGTCAGAAATATAATTTTATGAGAAACATTCAAGGTAAAACCAACATCTGTCGAAATTTTGATATGAGAAACTGAACGTCAAAGAAAATGGTGAACCCTTACCAACCGACACTGCGGTACCGCTGTTCCACTGATACAAATGGTGAAGGGAAACTCCACACAAAATACTGAATATTGTGAACTTCTGACCATTGGCTTTTCCAATCCTAATTGTTGACCCGTCAAATCTGTACAATAGTATTTTCCCATGCCACAACTGGCGATTCACGTTTCATATGAATCTCAGATCAAGTTTAACATGTAATCTTAGGTAAATATCTAATCGCTACCTTTAATATGAATTTAAGATCAAGTTTAACATTTAAATCTTCGTTAAACATCTAATCGTTCAAGAGATTAAGTTTAACATGTAAATGTTACGAAGATGTCAAACCATTAATGATTAAGTTTAATATATAGATTTAGATTCATCAAGAGTAATATAAAAAATATATATATGTATTAATTTGATCAATTTAATCTATTTGAAAATGGAATTAAGTAATTTGAATGTATTCTTTCTATATATAAATAAAATAAAATAATATTACTTTTTCACAATTATTCAACCTTGTGTTTATAGGCACGACTCTTTAGACCATGATTTATGATTGAAAATTTATACCTTTTTAAATTTATCTATGAGGATAAGATATTATGTTATATTTTTATATTTCTTTGAAATTTATAAAATCTACATTATTAATTTTTTATATTTCAAACATTATTATGAGTGTTATATTTTTCTATAAATAATTAAATAAAATAAAATAAATATAATCGATTTTATATTATAGTTCTATTCATAGAGTTTTTGTTGTTAAGTAACTTGCCAATTAAGAATTTAGGTCAAATCTCCTATACTCATCCTTTGGATAGATCTACCTAATCCACAATTGAAAAAAATATATATAAATTATTAATTTTTATACTTTAATCATTATAATAGTAAAAAAATTCCCAAACATTATTCATATATATTTATTTTGTATGATATTTTGTTTTCTTCATTAACTCAAAATATAATAAAATATATTATACTTATAATAAATCTTCATTCTTTCTCGTTAAATTCTCTTTATATAAATGTTTATAGCTAAACATGTGTTACATTCTTTAAACCATAAGAATTTACTTAATTTTTTTGTGCAAAACATTTCCCCTTTGCATAGAAAATAACAAAATATAAATCAACCTAAACTGTCCCATTTTATTAAGCTAAAAAAACTTATATTTCATCAAATTGAATCTCCACCTAACACCATTATAATGCCCTTATCCAAATAATGGAAATTTGAATACACAAAGAGACAAGTCAAAAAATGTTAATTTGTAAGAGGCTAAAGATTTTATTAAAAAGAAAAATTGGACCACATATACATATAAAGAAATCGCGAAGACTTAACTCCAAATATGTCCACCCTCTGACAGTCAATGAATGTGCTATGAAGTGACTTTAGAATAATGTGTATAATCTATGTGAAATATTTTAAGAAAGTATTTTTTTATGCCAATCTAATTCAAAATTATATTATGAATATTTTAATTTTTAATGTAGTATTTATGTAAGGTTAATCATATGTATTTTATAAAAGTAAGAGTATGTATGAGGGTAAAAATAAATTTGATTTTTATGTGAAATTTAAAATGGAAATTATGCATTAATAATATGTATTAATATAAATTTGATATATTATTTTACATTTTTTTTAATGAAATAACACATGAAAAAATCAATAAAGTTAGAAAAGGTAGTAGGAAACATTGAAATTGGAACAATTGTTGAGGAAACAATAATATATATTGTTAGAAATTAGAACTATTTATGGAAGAGACCTGTGGATTGATAAATAATAAATATATTAGTGAATACTTAATTAGAAGTTTCGTATGAGTAGACATGTCTTATTTTGTATATGTACAAGCATTTTTTGAGAAATTTTCAAAAAATAAAATGTTAAACAATTTTCTCCTAATTATATTAAATTTTGAATAAGCTTTATTTTGAAATCAATATTTCATATTTCTTTTATAACTATATAATTGATTAGTGAAAAAATAAGATCATTCAATAATTGTTAATTTGTACACATTTATATAATCTTTATAACTTCAAATAAATAGCTCCACTCTCTTTTCCATTAATAAAATTAAACAAACCACTAACATAAAAGTCATATCTTCCCTTTACATAAAAAAAAATTCTTCACACCAAATTACTACTTATAAATACATAATAGCTTAATTAAAAATAATACATACAAATTTAATATCCCTTGAAGCTTTACGTTAACTTATTGCTAACTTGTATTTATAACTTCAAAATGTCTCCCACACCAAATTACTACTTATAAATACACATATTTATAAAATAGCTTAATTAAAAATAATACATACAAATTTAATATCCCTTGAAGCTTTACGTTAACTTATTGCTAACTTGTATTTATAACTTCAAGATGTGGAATCCTCAATTGCTGTTAATGTATCTCGATGCTAATTTTAAATATTACATGAGACAAGCATGGAAAGCGATTTTTCAATAATTAATAATCTTGTGGAAATTTCGAGAACTGTTCGAGGCTTAAAAAGTCAAAAGATCGAAGTTTGTTGTATTGAGATGCAAATTGCGAGCGAACCGATGTGGAAAGCATTGCGAGCGAACAGTAAACCATCAAACGATCATCAAGTAACATATCTCTAATGATGTAATGCGGTGACATCAGAGATGCTTGGGTTTGAAAATCCCTCATGTCACTGTGAAAACGTGCGCCTACATCCGTATTTCCGTTACTACGTCCAATAGTTTCAGTTGCATTAGCCACTTGTTTTCGCGTCGATTAGGGTTTTCCATGGACTTTTAATAGAAAAAGTTAGCTTTTCATAATCAGGGTTTTTCGTGAGCTTATAAAAAATAGTTTCTTGAAGTGTATGAGAATCAAACACGTTTTAAATGGTTAATTTATAATTTTTAGAAAAGGTTGTACTTTGAGTTACACTCTTTTTAATGATGTAATGCTAGGAAAAATATGTAAATATTTGATTTACTGTGGTAAATATTAACTGAACCTGATATTATTATATGTTTAAAATTTAAATATATTTGCTTTTATTATGAGTGGTAAGAAGTGTTTCTTTAAAATATGGTAACTTCTCAAGGAGGAAGTTGTTCTCTTGAGGTAAAAAAGATGAGAGGGCAACTCTAACTACCTTAACCAACTCTAACTACCTTAACTGGAAGAGTTTCTAGAGAAAAGGAGCGGAAGAGAGGAAAATTTGCGCTGTAGGGACGGGTAGAAGAAAAAAAAGGAAAAGAAAAAAGGCTAAGTCTGGTGATGATCAAATAGCCCTGCACGTTGTGCAAGAAACTCGCGGAAGTCTGTGGTCTAGCAAGTAAGCAAGGGGGGGGGTGATTATGGTGCTGAAAGATGAATCTCATGGTCGGGCAGTTGAGAGGCAGCAGACCCAGATTCGGGTGACCTTCAAGAAGAACTTTACCAGCGGGAGCACCAGGTATGTAAAGAAACCCTTGAGGGCAGACTGTTGTGTCAAACTTTATAATGTATCATATTTCTATTAAAAGAAGAGGTGAGGAAGGTTTTCTCTATAGTGGCCTATAGAGGAAATATGAGAGGAGAGATGAGTGTTCTCTTAAGAATATCTTTACTAATGTAAGAGTTAGTAGTTTGTGAAGAGTTTTTCTTATTTTTTGAATTTGGAGATAATTGTAAGAGAAGTATGTAGGAAAACTTATCCAAAAATTAAAAACAGAAAACTCAAAGATTTATAGCAGATTCAGAATTGCAAAAGACTAACCTTGTAGTAAACCAGAATCCATACAATAATTAATAGAATGACCGTTTAGGAACTCTTTCCTTAAATATGCTTGTGCACAAAGAAAAGCAGGAAATTCTAGAGAGTAGATTCCAAACCCCAGAGCACAAAAAGCAGAGCGACATTTATACAAGACTTTAAAGAAAATGCTAAGTGGCAAAACACTTCCTGCAAGGTTATCGAATCCAAATCCAGAACCCTTTCTTTCCCTACATGCGTGCAACTATGTTATCAAATGACAACAACACAAATCATGTCACTATATAGTATTAACAGAAGAATGAAACTTATAGCTATATAAACATACAAAGGCGAGTAGTCATGGTAAAGTTAGGTATTAACATAACCAGAGCTTTGAGGAGCAAATTTAAGCTTAAGAGAAAATGTAAAAGTGTTACATAGAAGACTAGTAGTGTCATAGGGCTAGACCCGAAAGCAAATGCCAACATTCAACAAACCTGCTAGGTATATAACATTATCACCGTACGGGAGATTGCTTACACAGAATATCATAAAACATGCAGTACAAACACAATAGTATTCCATGGGTTCAAAATTGTACATATAAATTACACTGTATCAACCATAGGAATGTCTCTATAACTCAAGGAACCCTGAAGGGGATAGCACATTATACTATAAAAGGAGTTGCAACACAGAACAGAGTTGGCATGCATTTAATAACTTAACACATACTCAGGTGACGAGGACCTTAACAGAAAAACTAGAGAATTATTATATGAAAATTGTGCTCAACTAACCAACAAAATTGTAGCAAGCCAAAGGGATTCTAACTAGGGTATTAACTTGAACAACCTTTTTCTAAATAAATGTAATACATAGCAAAATAAGAGCAAGCCCAAGGGCATGTCAAATTTAATAATGTGCCAAGATAACCAGGGTTACAGTTCGAAGGAATAACTCCGAGAAAAAGATTTTCAAAACCCTGTAAAGAGCAGGGTAACCTTGATCGGTGAATAAACTTCGCCATATATCTGATATAATAAATGAAATAGGAGTCGTAAGGACTAGGTCCGGAGGGCCATTTCTAAACAAAATGAAGAACCCTCTTCTTCCAATAGCAAAATGAGCAATCTATCAATAGAACCAAAGAATCGACTTCCATAAGGAGAAGTATTACTAGGAACTGACCTGTTAGCCAATCACTAAAGAGGTAGGACCTGGAAACCTGGGAAGCATCAACCAGAACCCTCGGGTAATTGCTAGAGATCGGCACCATGACCCTCCACCATAGAACAAAGACAGTTGAGAAATATATTAGAGTTTTGAACAAAAACTAAATAAAAACCTGAATGGAGGAAAAGAAGTCGATAAACTTGAAATTGCATGATAAAATTGTTACCAGAAGAAAAATGTTGTATTAACCAAGTCAAATTTAGTCTGGAGCTTGACAGTGTGCAAGAACAGTCTGCATCCACTCGGTGCAAAGGAGCTCTAAACGATTCAGTGCCAGTACGGTAAGACAGATCTGAAGCAATGCCTCGTGCAAATGTTTTGGGAAACTCCTCGCTACAGGATAAACAAGGGTGGAGTAGATCGGACCAACATAGTCATCAGATGAGCATCCATACACCCACACCATCAATGATGGGTGAAGCTCGAGGGCGCAAAGTCATAGTGTACTCTGACCATACCTCATCATGTGACAGAGTCGGTGGACAATAAATTCCAAAGCAAGATGTAAAGAGTCGGCAGTGCCAGCATTAAAGTCTTCATAAAATCAACTATCCACCAGAGAGATTTTCCGATAACACAAAAAAAAAACAATACCCCTTGATATTTCTATATTGATGTATGTGGTATTAAGAAAATTAGTAAGGTTAACACGTATTATTAAATATGCATGTATGGTGTACAATAGGGTTTGACTTAAATAAAATAAAAAATATCTAGCAAGTTTACTTCTTGTAGGTGGGTATACTACAAGTGGTATCAGAGCCGAGGTATAAAAAACTATGGCCTCTAGGAATTGAAATAGATAGACAGATAAAGTACATACATTTTATATTCATCACTATTGAGTAGTTAAAGAAAAATAGTTAATGCGTTGACCCTTCTTTTGTTACTTTTCTTATGTTAAGTACAGGAAAAACATAAGACTAACAATATGAGAAGAGCACATAGTGCGTCACGTAGGTTTGTGGTGGGTCAGGGACCTGCAACTGGTCTTGAGAATAACCCCGAATTATGGGTACAACTTGGAGAGGAGGCTCATAATACAAACCTTGCAATTTTAGAGATAGTACAGGAGTTGAATAACAAAATGGCCCGATTGCGGGAGGATAATGCAAGGTTAACCATGGAACATGAGAGGATCATAAAAAGCTTATCTGACAAGCAGAGTCAGCAACCACTGAATCCCAGTGTTGAGCAGCAAAGGATGTCAGAGGAGCAGAATCACCACACAGAACCCAAAGAGTCAGAAGGAAGGGAGGAGGAACATTCTGATAATTCTTCCAAACAACAGACATGAAAAAGGCAATGGCTACAGTTGCAAGGGAGTTTCGTAAGATTAAACTGGCACACTTTGATGGGGAACAGAAGGAAGCAGCCAAGGTGTGGTTGATTAATATGAATAAATATTTCCAGCTATATGAATACGATCACAACCTCAAGGCACTATTGGCCATTTTCCAATTACAGGGAAAAGCCACCCTATGGTTTGAAGAAGTTAAGATGGTAAGAGGAGTAAGTGAACAAAATATCACATGGGAAAATTTTCAAAAATACTTTAAGGAAAGATACATGACCGAATATTTCTATGATGAAAAGGGAAGAGAATTCCATGACCTGCGATTGGGACAATAAACTATGGATGAATTTATCGTTTGTTTTACTTCATTGCTCTGTTATGTGCCTTATATCCAAGAGGAATAGGCTAAACTACAGAGGTTTGTCAGTGGTTTACCTTTGAGCATGAGGGAAAGAGTTGAGTTTCACAACCCAAAGACAATGGATGAGGCCATATGTAAAGCTTGAATTTGCTACCAAAAAAGCAAGCAGAAGGGAGAAATCCTGGGTAGGGAAATGGGTCGATAAGAAAAGAAACAAGTTGACTAGAAATACTAAAGGTAATCGAGGTAGTGGTAACAAGGGATTCACCAAGGGGAAAAACAACAGAAATATATAGAAGAATCTGCTCCGATTAAAACCCCCCATTGAGTCCAGAATCAAAGAACAACCTAGGAAAATAGACAACGAAGGGACAACAAAGCCTCCGGTGCAATGTTGGGGCTGTGGTGGACCCCATCACGTAAAAAACTGCCCTCAACGAAAAGGAACTAGATAGGTTTCTCAGATCTATGAAGCATCTACAGTTGGTGATGTAGGACGAAGTCTACCGAAGATTAATGCTATCCTGGAAGTTCGTCAGGTGGAGTACCAGCTAACCATGGTGGAATTTGAAGGTAAACTCTTAGACGTTGTTGTAACTATTTTAATTGATCTTGGAGCTATGTTAAGTTACATTAATCCTAAGGTTGTGGAGCATTGCAAATTGCAAACTATTAAATTTAAGGACCCTTGGCTAGTACAGTTCGCAATAGGGGCAAAGAGACGGGTACTTGCTAAGGTTAAAAACCACCATTTAAAAATAGTAGGACAGCCAGTGACGATAGATTTAAATGTGCTTCCCCTTCGCTCATATGATGTATTGATTGGTATGAACTGGTTAGAAAAACATTGGTCCATAATTAATTGTAAAAATAAGACTATCTGTTATAAGGATGAGCTTGGAATAAAGCAAGAGATGCAGGGAATTAAGAAGCTAGTGTAGATTCGGCCCATAAATGCCTCACAGTTAGCAAAATGCATTAGGAAATGATGTCAGGTTTATGCCATCCAAGTGGGTTATGCCGACTCGAAAAATAAAGCAGTCACATTGGAAAACATTCCTATGATACAAGAATTTGCTGATACAGAGTTAAAAATGCAGTTACAGGAGCTGTTAGACAGAAACTACATTCACCCCATATTGATGAACAATTTTATCAAGTAAAAGGAACAACAGTTTTCTCAAAGATTGATTTGCGATCAAGGTATCATCAAATTAGGATTAAAGAGGAAGACATAGCTAAGATAGCTTTTCAAACACGATATGACCATTACGAGTTTGTGGTGTTAAACTTTGGGTTGACCAAAACCCCCGCAACATTTATGTGTTTGATGAATAGTGTATTTCATCAGTATTTGGATAAGTTTGTGCTGATTTTTATTGATGATATACTGCTTTATTCTCGGACTATGGACGAACACCAGGAGCACCCCATATTAGTATTGCAAACCCTCCGAGAATACCAATTATATGCTAAGTTCAACAAATGTGAATTCTTTAAAGAATGAATACAATATTTGGGGCATATAAACACTAAAGAAGGAATCACAGTGGATCCCAAGAAGATAAGGACCATAACGGAATGGCCAGTACCCAAGGATGTGGCAGACATCTGATCTTTCATGGGGCTAGCAGGCTATTACAAACGATTTGTAGAAGGATTTTCGAGAGTAGCTTATCCAATCACATCCTTAAAGAAAAAGGGAAGAACCTTCAAGTGGACCCTTGAATGTCAAAAAAGTTTTGAACAACTCAAATATCTACTCACCACGACACCCATTCTAAGCATAGTTGATCTTAGCAAAGATTATGTGGTGTGCACGAACACAAGTAAGAAAGGGGTAGGAGGTGTGTTAATGTAGGAAGGGAAGGTGATAGCATACGAATCAAGAAAATTAAAAGAGAATGAGCAGAAATATTCTGCTTATGATCTAGAGTTGGAAGCCATCATTCATGCCTTAAAAATGTGGCAACATTATCTTATGGGAGGAAAATTTCTATTATTGACGAAACACCACAGTCTGACCAATTATTTTATCCAACCCACCTTAAATGTGAGGAAAGCATGGTGGGTGGATTTCTTGAGTGGTTTTGATTTTGAGATCAAGCATTTGAAAGGGAAAGAGAACCAGGTGGCCAATGCTTTAAGTCGGAAATTGCAATGTCTATACGAGATTTCTTGCAGTGAAGGGAAAAGCCCCTTCAAAGAAATGATTAAAAGAGCAGCAAAACAAGATATTGCTTATCAACAAATAAAATAGCAAGTTCAGCACCCAACCATCAAAGAAAAGCAGCCATATTATGCTTTGGATGCTATTGGAATGCTATATTACAAGAAAAGGATGTACGTGCCCAATTAGAACAATATTAAAAATCTGATTTTGGATGAGTATCATAAGAGTCATTACGTTGGCCACCCAGGATATCAGAACATGATCACTACACTCCGAAAGAAATATTATTGGCTAGGTATGAAGAAAGATGTGGTTGGGTATTTGGCACGTTGTCTAGAGTGCCAACAAATTAAAGCAAAACACCAACACCCTACGGGGTTATTACAACCATTACCCATTCCGGAATGGAAGTGGGAAACCATCTCTATGGACTTTATAACGATTTTGCCTAAGTCAAAGAAAAATAACGACTGCGTCATGATGGTGGTGGACAAGTTAAGTAATTCAGCACATTTTATACTGGTGCAATCTACTTATAGAGTTGTGCAGATCCCTCATATTTTCATGCAAAATATATTTAAATTGCATGTGTTACCAAAGACAATAATCTTAGACCGTGATGTAAATTTTACATCGGTCTTTTGGAAAACATTGTTTGAAGAATTGGGGAATCAACTGAATTTTAGTATGGCTTATCACCCTCAAACTGATAGGTAAACTGAACGAGTGAGCCAAGTGGTGGAAGACATGTTAAGAGCATATGTGATGCAGCAACCAACCAAGTGGGAGAACTACCTGCACTTGGTTTAGTTCGCATACAGTAATGCCTATCATACATCATTGCAAATGAGCCCATTTGAAGTATTGTATGGGCAGAAGTGTCGTACCCCCTCAAGCTAGGGTGGACCGGAAGACAGATTGATGTTAGGTCCCAAAATGTTTAAGGAAATGGAGGAAATTGTTAAAAAGGTACGTTCTAATCTAAAGGTATCTCAGGATAGGCAAAAGGACTTTGTTGACTGGAAAAGGAGGTTTAAGGAGTATCAAGTCGGTGATCATGTGTATCTGAGAATTTGATCAAAAAAGAGCACGTTACAATGGAGTGGGTGCACTAAGTTGGCACCTTGATTCTGTGGACTTTTTCAGTTCTTGGCCAGAATTGGGGCGGTAGCATACCAGCTTACCCCGTCAAGTCATATATGGGTCCACAACGTTTTTCATGTTTCCGTGTTAAAAAAATATGTTTCTGATCCTAAGCATGTAATCAGCTGGCAGGATATATAGGTAAGGAATAGCTCCAGTAGATCAATCCAAATGAGTTCCATTAAAGAAAAAACTAATCTAAGATGTTACTTGTTTCAGGTCAAACCGAAAGGAGAAATATTGGTTGAACTGTTGAACAGCCTCGACGGGAGAGAAGTAATGTTGCAGAAATCGGCTATTACCTAAATTAAAGTGCAGTGGCAACACCTTGGGCCTAATGACGCCACTTGGGAAGATGAAGAACTTATGAAAAGAGCTTATCTAACGTTGTTCATGGCCAAAAGAGATTGGGACGATGTCCAATCTTAGGAGGGGGAGATGTAATGCCGCGGGAAAAAATGTAAACATTTGATTTATTGTGGTAAATATAAACTAAAAGTGATATTATTATTTGTTTAAAATTTAAATATATTTGTTTCCATTATGAGATGTAAGAAGTGTTTCTTTAAAAGATGGTAACTTCTCAAGGAGGAAGTTGTTCTCTTGAGGTAAAAAAGACAATTGCTGAGAGGGCAACCCTAACTACCTCCACTAACTAGAAGAGTTTCCAGAGAAAAGAAGGGGAGGAGAGGAAAATCTACGATGTAGGGATGAGTAGAAGAAAAGAAAAAAGAAAAGAAAGAAGGCTAAGTCTGGTGATGATCAGATAGCACTGCACGTTGTGCAAGCAACTTGTGGAATACTATGGTCTAGCAAGTAAGCAGGGGGGGAGATTCTGGTCCTGAAAGACAAATCTCATGGTTGAGTGGTTGAGAGGCAGTAGACCTAGATTCGGCTGACCCTCAAGAAGAACTTTACCAACTCAAGCACCAGGTACGTAAAGAAATCCTTAAGGGCAGACTGTTGTGTGAACTTTATAATGTATCATATTTCTATTAAAAGAAGAAGTGCGAAAGGTTTTCTCTGTAGTGAACAGTAGAGGAAATATGAGAGGAGAGATGTGTTCTCCTAAGAATATCTTTACTAATGTAAGAGTTAGTAGTCTATGAAGAGTTTTTCTTATTTTTTGAATTTGGAGATAATTGTAAGAGAAGTCTTTAGGAAAAATTATCCAAAAGTTAAAAACAGAAAACTCAAAGATCTATAGTAGACTCAGAATTGTAAAAGGCCAACCTTGTAGTAAACTAGAATCCATACAATAATTAATAGAATGACCATTTAGGAGCTCTTTCTTTAAATATGCCTGTGCACAAAGAAAAGTAGGAAATTCTAGAGATTAGATTCCGAACCCTGGAGCACAACTAGTGGAGCGACATTTATACAAGATTTTAAAGAAAATGTTAAGTGGCAAAAGAGTTCGTGCAAGATTATCGAATCGAAATCCAAAACCCTTTCTTTCCCTACATGCATGCAACAATGTTATCAAATGACAACAATGCAAATCATGTCACAATATAGTATTGACAGAAGAACAAAACTTGCAGTTATATAAACATACAAAGGCGAGCAATCATGGTAAAGTTAGATATTAACATAACCAGAGCTATGAGGAGGGAATTTAAGCTTAAGAAAAAATGTAAAAGTGTTACGCATAGAAAACTAGCAGTATCATAGAGCTAGACCCAAAAGCAAATGCCAACATTCAACAAACTTGCTAGGTATATAACGTTACCATCGTACGGGAGATTTCTTACACAGAATCTCATAAGACATGTAGTAAAAACACAATAGCATTCCATGGGTTCAAAAATGTACATATAAATTACACTGTATCAACCATAGGAATGTCTTTATAACTCAAGGAACCCTAAAGGGGATAGCACATTATAGTATAAAAGGAGTTGCAACACGCAACAGAGTTGGCATGAATTTAATAAGTTAACACATACTCAGGTCACAAGGACCTTAACATAAAATATAGAGAATAATTATACAAAAATTGTGCTCAGCTAACCAACAAAATTGTAGCAGGCCAAAGGGATTCTAACGAGGGTATTAACCTAAACAGTGTTTTTTCAAATAAATGTAATACATAACAAAATAAGAGCAAGCCCGAGGGCATGTCAAATTTAACAATGCGCCAAGATAACCAGGGTTAGAATTCGGAGGAATAACTCCGAGAATAAGATTTCCAAAACACTGTAAAGAGTAGGATAACCTTGACTGATGCATAGACTTCGCCATAAATCTGATACAATAATTGAAATAGGAGTCGTAAGGACTAGGGCCGGAGGGCCATTTCTAAACAAAAATGAAGAACACTCTTCTTCCAACAGTAGAATGAGTAATCTGTCAATAGAACTAGAGAATCGATTTCCATGAGGAGAAGTATTACTAGGAACTTACCCATTAGCCAATCGTTGAAGAGTTAGGACCTGGAAGCCTGCGAAGCATCAACCAGAACCCTCGAGTAATTACTGGAGGTCAGCACCATGACCCTCGACCATAGAACAAAGACAAGCGAGAAATCCATTAGAGTTTTGAACAAAAACTAAAGAAAAACCTGAATGGAGGAAAAAAAATCGATAAACCTAAAATTGCATGATAAAATTCTTAACAGAACACTAATGTTGTATTAACCAGGTCAAATTCAGTCCAGAGCTCAGTAGTGTGCAAGAACCATCTGCATCCACTCAGCGCTAAGGACTTCTAAACGATTCAATGCTAGGAAGGTAAGTTAGAGCTGAAGCAATGCCTGGTGCACATATTTCGGGAAACTCCGCGCTACATGATAAACAAGGGTGGAGCATATCGGACTAGCACAGTGCTCGGATGGGCATCCATACACCCACACCGTTGATGAGGGGAGAAGCCTGAGGGCGCGAAGTCAGAGTGTACTCTGACCATACCCCATCACGTGACAGAGCCGGTGGACAATAAATTCCAAATCCAGATGTAAATAGATGGCAGCGCCAGCATTAAAGCCGTCATCAAATCAACTATTCACCGAAGAGATTTTTCGATAACGCAAAAAAAAAAAAAAAAAAAAAAAAAACAATACCCCTTGATATTTCTAGATTGATGTATGTGGTATTAAGAAAATTAGTAAGGTTAACACGTATTATTAAATATGTATGTATGGGGTAGAATAGGGTTGACTTAAATAAAAAAAATTATTTGGCAACTTTACTTCCTATAGGTGGGTATATTACAGATAGCTAAAATAGTTATGAGGTGGTAGAATATAATTTAAAGTAATAATGTGAATCTTTTAATATATAATTGATAACCATTTATATAAATTTGTTTTTTTAAATATTTAAATTATTTTTTAGATGATGTTATTTTCTTTGTTTATAAATAAATAAGTGCTATATAATAACTAGTAACTATAGCTTGGTTTTAAAATATAGCTAAATTAAAGTAAAAATACTAAATTCATTTTACAATTAAGGTTTAGAATCTAGCTAATTTAGGTTTTACTGATTAGTAGATTGAGATATTTTGTTAATTGGTAATTTTGCATTGTTTGTGATGGAGAATCCAAACTTATCCCACTACAAGTCTTATTGTAATGATAATATTTTTATTGAGAATACATCTAATTTTTTTTACATTTTCTATGTAAAAATAAAAATAAATATATTTTAAAAGATCATTGTTCTTAAAAGCTAATTTAATATATTCTTTAAAAAAATTATAAATATAAAAATGAATTTGTTTTTATTTACTTAATAATTTGATGATCATTTTATTTACTATTAATATTTTTTTTACTTATTTTTTATAATATTAAATAAAATTTTATAATATTGGTTAAAAGTCATTTATGAATTTGAAACCAAATTTTTTTAATAAAAAATAATATATATATATATATAAATAATTTTTATTTCTAAAATTAATTATCTAATAAATAAATGATAAAAATATTTTACTATTTTTATTAAATATTTGTTTAGCTTTATAGTTTGAAACTATTTTCATAATTAACGATTTATTTAAAATATATGGTTTGAAATTCTTTTACTCAATTATTAATTATTAACCAGTTTATTAACGAGTTTATCGGATTGCATTGGTTTATATACTAATTTTGTCTACATTGCTTTGAACTCTCTCCACGTAAAACTTGGATCTAGTTATATTACCTGGTGCCCCTATCCCATAAACTTTTCTCCATACTTTGATACAAATGACTTGGGCGCCCTGCCATGAACGCAGCGGAGTATTGTAATATTTGAGATCTTTATTTCCACCTAGTTTGTAAATCAAGACCTATTAAATGAACATGACCATGATCTTGAATTTGATAATATATCTTTAATTTTAATTCTAAACTTTTTCATGCATGATAATTGAGAGAAAGTCAAAGCCATGTGCTTTTTTACTAGAGGAAAAATTGTTTTTTTTTTAAGGATTTAAATAGGGATTTACACCTCTTAGCTTATCACGATACTCTTGAAAACCAACTTATAAGGATAGCATTGAAAACCTCTACGATAATCTCAAAACAAATCTCTTCGCTACGTTAGCAAGTTCTCTACCAAGGTGTCATTAATCTCTTATACAAACTTGAAGCTTATAGGAAAAATTCAAGTAAATTTTTATGTCTTTTAGCCAATGGATCACTTTGCAAAAACACATAAAATAATGGTTTTAAAACTCAGTTAAAAACGTAAAAATAGAGACAAATATAGCATATCAGAAACACAAAACAACAAAATGATAGATGAGTTCACCCCTCTCATGGGATCTATGTCGTGGTCCAGCTTCCAATGTTGGGCCTCTTTCATTAAGTGTTCAAAATTGTGTTTATATGGATTTCCAATGCTCAAAATGTAAAAATTATGTCTCCAATGGCTCAATTTGGCCAGAAACTAAAAAAGTTGAACACTAGAGAAGTTTTTCTACTAACTCCTCTACAAATTGGACTGCTCTGCTAACTGTTCTAGGAATTCCGCCATTCTAGGGCCTGCCGAGAGCCAATTTTGCCCAGCCTCGCAAGATTCCCATTAGTTCAGGTGCAATCTGTTAATTATTTTAAATGTGTAATAAGGCATATCGGTAAGAAAATTTGGCCACATGGGACCATGTGCTTGGGTGCTGGCGTTGACTACCCGCCCCCATCGGCATAAACCCCTAGTCCATCGGCATTAGGTTCCATGGCACATATAACCTGGAGTTGGCCCCCATATTCTCTATACATGTCCCGCCAAGATCTCCACTGCGAGCCCCTTAAGTCATATGGTACAAAGGTTTAGACGATGGGTCAGGGCTAAGCCCAAGCCCTTGGTCACTCTACCTCGGCCCCCTCCTTGAAGTTCAAACCGCTTAAATTTTAAATAGGATTTTGATGTTGTGGTTTATTAAGTAACACCCTTGGTGTTGTGACAGAGCATTGTATTTCTTGTTAGAGGTCCACATGTTCAAACCTGGTTAGGCCTCCGATGAACCCATACAAAATCTTTACGCTGTGTCGAGGTGCCACAGAGTAGTCCATGACTGGGCCACATCACATCCCACCATTGGTCCACATAAAATCCCCAACCACTAATCAAAAATTTCCAAATTGAATTAATCACATGAGGTCACTTGGCAGCCTGCCATTTGTCTGAGAATACCAGTCAACCTTTACAGTGAACCTGCTAAGTCATCATACAAACTACCCAATCATTAGTCCTGCATCCAACCCGCAAAAATTTTAACTGTTTCATAAACTTACCAGAACATGATATTGGATTTGAGTGATTCATGTTGCATTGGATTCAGGTTGGTGAGATCTATGCTTTAATGCTAGTTTGGAGCACTTTTAAACAATTTGAATTTTCAGCACTTTACTGATCCCTTGGATCACTCCCCACTAGAAGCTTTTGAACCTCCAAAAGACTATTTTCAGTCAAAAAAAATATGAGGGTACAATTCCCTCCTCGTTCCAATCTCAATCCATTTGGATTTTCTTGGATTTTTACTTTTGAGCCCCACACGAAGGTACTCCACATTCCCTCTTCTTGAAGTTCTTTTTTTCTATCAAGGATAGTATCTTATTGCAATTCTTTAAGCCATTCAGGAGAGAAATCTTCTATTGAAGCAATCTGAGTATTCTCTCCTTGATCTTCAATAAAAGGAGGCTCATATAATCTAAAATTCTCAACATTAACAACTGCATAAATTTTCATATATGGAGAAAAATCCAACCGGAAGGAATTATTACTAATCTTTTCTAAACTCTTAAAAGCTCCATATCTTATTGGTTTCAATTTTTTACCTTCTCCTTGAAGCCCTCCTTGCTAATATAAATCCAAACTTCATCTCCAACTTGAAAACTATGGTCAGCACAATGCTTATCATGCCCCATCTTGTACTTGGCTTGACTCTTTTCTAAGTGTTCATGAACCATTTGATGCACCAATTGAACTTGTTCAATGAATCTCTTTCTCTTATCAATGTCACTATGTCCATCAATAGAAACATTTTTCCAAAGCATAAAAACCAAAGGTGATTTTGGTAACTATCCAAAGCATGCTTCAAATGGAGATGTTTGAGTCGATGAATTCTTTGCCCAGTTGTAAGAATGTTGAATGTAGTGTAAGTATTCATCCCAGAGCTTAGGATGTTTGCTGCAATAACCACAGAAGATGTACTACTGTTATGTTCCCCACTTCTGTCTAACCATCAATTTTTGGACGGAATGTTGTGATCTTTTTCAACTTTATTTCCATGAATTCCCATAAGCTTGAGCAAAATTTCTAGAAAAATCAAGAATCTCGATTAGAAACAATAGCTTTCGGGCCCAAAATGCACTCATACATTTTGAAAGAATATTTTTGCAATCTGTTAAGTTGTAACCTGCTTCTTACAAGGCATCAAAATACACATCTTGTTGAAATGATCCACCATATCATAAAGGTAATCATGTTTTTTTTATACATAGGTAACCCTCTTACAAAGTCCATAGAAACACTTTCGCAAGGATGGGAAGGAACTAGAACTGGAGTATACAGTCCTAACTTTCTATTTCTAGGCTTACTAGTAGCACATAGAAAACATTCTCTTACATATCATGACACACTTTCATTCATACGAGGCCAATAACAATACCTTTGTCATTGTGCCAATATCTCGCTTACACCAAAATGGCCAGCAATAAGGGAAGTATGTGCTTCCCTTATGATGTTGAATGTTTCAACCCGTGGAATGCATATCTTGCCAAGATGATACAACAATTTATCATGAACATGGTAATCTAATTCCTCTACTTAGTTTCCTTGACACAAAGTTGCATGTACATATTTAAAATCGTCATCTAAAGCATATTGTTCAACATATCTCTCATGCATTATAGAATTATTCTTAAGAATAATTGATGCACTAACAATTGGTCTAAATAGCATATCAACAACTTTGTTATTGATACCTTTCTTATACCTTATTACTAAGTGGAATTGTTGTAAGAAACCCATCGATATGAAATGCCTCGCTTGTTGTAGCTTGGTTTGTGATTGCAAGTATTGTAATGGTTTATGATCTGTTTCAATTATAGTTTACTTTCCCATCAAATAGTGTTTCAATTTTTTCACACTTTGTACCAAAGCATACAATTCTTTGTGATATGTATGATATTTAACTACTACACAATTACAAGTTTCAAAATGGTAATAAATGGGCTTACCATTTTCCATCAAGACCACTCCCATGGCATAGTCACTTGCATCAGTGTGTATTTCATGTGGATGTCATAAATCAGGAAGTGCAAGTACTAGTGCTATACTGATTCTCTCTTTCAATTCGTCGAAGGCTTTCTGTTGCTTGCCTCCCCACTAAAAAAATTGTTTCACACTTGTCAAGGCATGTGATGGAGCTACCACTGATGAGAAGGTAGAAATGAACTTTCAACAATATTGGGTTTCTCCCAAAAATCTCCTAAACTTTGTTACACTATTGGGTTTAGGTCAATCCACAATGAATTTGGCCTTTGAGGGATCTATCTTCAATTCACCCCCTGCAACAATATGTCCCAGATACACTAAGCAGATTTTTCATATTCACATTTAGACATCTGCAAAAACAACTTTTATTTCTTTGAGACATCTAAGACTTGCGTAACATGCTTGACATGTTCTTCACAAGTCTTGTTGCAAATCTATGTCATCTAAGTGGACTATCAAAAATTCATAAAGAAAAGGACTTAAGGCATCATTCATAACTCTCATGAATGTTGTAGGAGCATTACAAAATCCAAATGGCATAACCAACCATTCAAAAAAACCTTGCTTTGTTTTGAAAGTTGTCTTCCATATGTCTCCTTCAACAATCCTAATATTATGATAGCCACATCTCAAGTCCAACTTAGTAAAATAAACATTCTCTTTGAACAGATCAAGTAAATCATCAATTCAAGGAAGAGGGTAACAATTCTCTACCATGATCTTGTTCAAGGATCTAAAATCCACACACATATGCCCTATACCATATTTATTTGGTACTAAAATAATAGGTGACCCACATGGCTATGCGCTTGGTCTCATGACCCCTTTATTAAGAAACTCTTGGATTTGTTTCTTTATTTCTACATTCTCCATGAATGACATATTGTACATGTCATTGATTGGAAGAGGACAATCTTGCTACAATTTGATCTCATGTTGGATTCATCTTTTAGGAGGCAATCCTTCAAGTTCTTGAAACATATTATCATAGGTGTTAACAACCTCAATCAAATCAAATTTTAATCTTGCATCACATCCTTGGAAGGCTTCATTTTCAAATTTCTCTTTAGGTTTTATTCATCAAGAGTAGTAAAAAATTCTTACCAGCGTTAGCAAGCCTCTTCATTTATCCAACATTCACAAGTGATGAATTCAACTTCTTTCTATGTGCTCTAACAATGTACCCAATCCCATTTTTAAACAAGTGATATTTATTCTCATGGTGATGAAATATGTCTCTCCTATCATATAGATATGGGCTTCCCAAAACAATAACACAAATTTCATGTGGAATTACATCAATCTCTACATCATGTATAAGTTTGTAGTGATGGAAAATTTTAGTTTACACATTTTTGTGACATGAAATTTTGCATTGTCACATATCCAACCGAAAGGATAAGGTTTATGATGAGGAATGGTTTCCAAGTTCAATTTGATAACAATGTCTTCTGAAATAAGGTTTTCTTGTGATCCACTATCAAACAAAGTATCTATCTTTGTATGTTTTCAAATGACTCTAATGTGGAAAATATCTATTATTTCTTTTTCATGTTGAGCTTCATTGAGGTTACTAGAAGAACTATTACTTGCAATAGAGTCGTTAGCTTTAATTCCCATGGCTCTAATATTAGTTTCATCCCTGGAATCAAATCCTAAATAATGTTGTGTAATTGCAACAATGTTTGGTTTCCCTTTGTTGTTAATATTTTTAGGTATCATTTCAAGATGAAGTTTCCAACAATGATCTTCATCATGGACTTCTTTTGAAAATTGTTTACATGTGAGTTTTTTCTCCCTCTTTCTTGAATGAATCATTATTCTTCCCTTTTTCTTTGAATTTCCAATTTCCTTTTTCTCCACTCTTGAATGGATTTTTGTTGCCCTCTTAGGGAACATTCATTCCTCTTACTTGTAAATGAGTTGCCTGTACACAAGCTTCATCTAGTTTTGTAGGGTTAAACATGAAAATTGTGTGTCTCAAATAACTATGTAAGCCTCCAATTTATTTGACTAGAGTGTCTGGAGAGGATAAATCTGTACCCAAAATTAAAGATCTTTTCCTAAATTCTTGAGTATAACTTTGCACATTATGACCCTTACCTTGCCTAAATTTTTGCCAATCCATTATAGGTTTTTTCATGTATGCTAATAGATAAAATTGTCTTCTTATTCCACAAAATAATTCCAAGAGGATAAAACCTTACCACTTTTGTTCATGTCCTCTTGAGTTTTGGTCTCCTACCAAATGAGTGATGCACTTTCTAGCATAAGAGAAGAAAGCTGAATAGTGGTTTCATCATCCTTGATTCTTTGTATCCTGTAATACACTTCAATCTGACAAACCCAGTTATCTAATTTCTTAGCATTTACCTCTCCATTGTATATTAGCAATTCAAACTTTATGTCAAGCTTTAATAAAGCAGTTTTACCATGCCCCTTTGGAGAATTTAGAGGTTTATGTGAAGGGATAGAAGTAGAAGAAGATGAGGATGAGCACGAGGATGGAGGTTAAGGTGGTGGCTTCTCACCATTCCCTCCATTCCCTTTTGGATGATTTTCTCCTTTTCCTCCATCTCCTTTTGGAGTTTCTAAGCTCTCTCTTTGCAACCTTGAGTTCCCCTCCTCATAATGAACATTCACCATTTCAGACATTTCAAAGAAAGCTTTTTCAAAAGTTCTCTCATCTTTTGACATCTGTTCATGACCTTCTTCATGTGCCATGATTGGTGAAGCTTGAGATATGTGTTTTATCATTGAAGCAATTTGAGATCTTGGCTCCACGAGCTCTCCTTCTCCTCTTTTGAGCTTCAACCTTGTAAGTAGCAGAAAACACATGAAAAAAAATAACCTTGAGCTTTGATACCAAACTAATATGTTATACAATCTTGAAGGTGATAGGAAAATTTGTAAGCAAAATTTTAATTCTTTAAGGAAATGGATCACTTTGCAAAATCACATAAAATAATGGTTTTAAAAATCAGTTAACAACATAAAATCATAGATAAATATACCATATTAGAAACCAAAACAGTAAAATGATAGAGGAGTTCACCCCTCCCCTAGGCTACATCTCATGGTCCAGCTCCCAATGTTGGGCCTCTTTCATTAAGTACTCAAATTTGTGTTTACATAAATTTCAATTCCTCAAAACATAAAATTTATGTCTCTAATGGCTCTATAATAGTAAAAAACCCCCAGTTGGGCTCAATTTGGACAAAAACTAAAGAAGTTATTCTTTAGAGAATACTTTCTTCTAACTCCTCTACAAATCAGACTGCTCTGCTAACTATTCTATGAATTTCTCCATTCAAGGGCCCACCAAGCACCAATTTCGCCCGGTGTCAATGACATTCCCGCTGGTTTGGGTGCAATTCATTGCTTCTCTTAAATGTGCAATAAGGCATATCAGAGGAAAATTTTGGCCACATGGGGCCATGCACCCAAGGGCTGGGGCTAGCCTCCCGCACCCGTCAGCATAGCCCCCCGGTCCATCGACATTTGGTTCCATGGCACATATAGCTCAGGGTTGGGCCCCATATTCTTGACACCTATCCCACCAAGCTCTCTATTGAAATAGACTCGAGTCATATGGCACAAGGTTTAGATCATGGGCTAGGGCTAAGCCCTAAGGCCTTTGCTACTCTTACCACAACGTTGTGGCTAGGGGCTAGGGGCTTAGCCATGTCCCCTTCCCCAAGCTTCAAACCACTTAAATTTTAAATAGGATTTCAATGGTATGGTTTATTAAGTAACACCCTTGGTGTTGTGGTATAGCATTGTATTTCTTGTTTAGAGGTATTGTGTTTAAACCTAGTCAGGCCTCTGACCGACCCATAACAAAATTTTACACTATGTTGGGGTACCACCTGGCATCATATTATTGGTCCACTTAAAAACTCTAACCACCAAACAGAACTTGCCAAATCGAACAAATCACATGAGGCTACATGGTGACCTACCAATGGTCTGAGAATCACTGTCAAGCTACATAGTCAGCCTACTAAGTCATCACATGAACTTGCTAGTCAACAGTCCAACGCCTAATCTACAAAATTTTAGTTGTTTGGGAAAAAATCAAAACTTATCAGGATCATAAAATATGTGTTTTGAGCGATTCAAGTTGTGTTGTATTCACGTCGGTGACCTATATGCTTTGGCACTGACTTCAAGCAATTTTGAACGCTTTGAATTTTGAGCACTTCATTGATCCCTTGGATCAGTTATATAAAAAGAATAATGGAGCTACCAACCCTTGGTATGATAATGGTTGAAAAACTACTAGAAAAACTATTAGGGATGTTGTTCCTAAAAGCTTAAAGCTTGATAAGATAAATACCTATAAATCTCTTATTGAAAGTAAGAAAATACATTATACAAATGCAAAGCAAGAGAAATTACTACACCTCTGTAAGTTTGATCCTTAAAAGTTTTAGTGGAAAATTTTCATTTGTAAGTCTAAAGAAAATAATTGATTCCTTTTAAGAACTAGAATATTTACCTTTAAAAACTCTATGAGTCCCTGTTGTAGCAGCTACACCCACACTCCAAAAATTTTCCTATGCTTTGTTCTAGAGCCTCCCTCCTAAATCATAGCAGCTCATCTCACACTAGCCCAGGTACTTGTGCTTTCATTGAAGTTTATATTTTTCTTTATAACTTGTGTTTCTTACAGGATTTACTATCTAACCCAAAAGCCAATCCATTTACTTGGTTTCAAATTGGTTCTAGGTCTACCTTAGTGAACTGCGCAATCCTTGAAGGCAACCAAGCTTGCTCTTGAGAATTCCGCAGTCCAAGCCAACGGTAAGCCTTCAGCTCTAGAATTGTATTGAGATTACTGATAGCCCAACCTCTAGCTGGGAAATTGTGTAGAGAACTAGAGGCAACCATGGCCACTGAACATAGAAATTGCGAAGAAGTGTTTCCCTCAGCAGTTGCCTGATGCATGAGCTAGTGAGTTGCCCAGTACTCCCCAAAAGTACATAATATCTCCATGTAATGCGTGGTAGATTTTTCCCAAAAAGAAAAAATAAAATGGTGAAAAGGAATCCCTGAAAAATTGGGATTTAATTTTAGCAGTGCAAACTGGCACTTGAGTCATTTTTTGAGTCTACTACCAAGTGCCATTTTTTCCTAGAATTTTGGCCTTCACATCATAAACCCTAAATCGACCCAATATATTTAATGGATTCCCGTAGAGATTATTTTCACATTCGATCTTGGAGCTCTGGAATTCTTGAGGAGATCTGGGAACCTTCATCACAGTTGTCACAAATTTTTCGGGTAAGTCTTGCTTTTCTAGACTTTTGGTACTTTTCTGTCGCTTTAGTTTGCTTGGCTTGTGAGAGTGTTTTTTTACTTGTTTTATTGAATGAACTCTGGCATTTTGATTTCCTTTAGCTTGTAGAAGTTTTATATTAAGTTTTGCAATGCCTCTCCCAAGTGTTGCATGCATTACCTAGTTTTTGCATTAACAGTTGTCGTTGCGGCACCTCTATCCACGTGCTTAATTTTTCCTCACTTTGATTGATTCCTGCCCTCATTTTATTTTCACACATCATCATTCACTTATATCTGCACCAACCTTCACTTCCAACTTCAGATCTCCTTGTTTTTATGATCACATCAAGCATATCTATGGTTCCTTGGCCCAGATCTAGCTCCAACCTGTCATCCACTGCACATTTCTAGATCTCAAGGCTCCCTTGGCCCCAGGAATTACATAAAGGCTACCTAGGTTTGGATCCAACTGTGCACTATGCAATTCCAAGAGCCAATCCTGAGCCTTGGTCACTAGGATTTTTCCATTCGTAGTCCCACCTGGCCTAAGCCTAACTAAACTGTGCATTGCATAGTTCAAGTGAGAAATCCCTCCCCATTGGTAGATGGGACTACACCATGTGCAAAACTAGTTGGCATTCTATCACCACTAAGAGCTAGGATTGTTCAATTCTTCCAAGTAGTTTCCCAGTTTTTTTTTTAGTCTATTCTTGAGGTGATTTTGTTTTGAGCTAATATTTTCATGCAATGAGTGTCCTCTCTGTCTCCAGGTACAACATTTGTTGAGAAACTCTCCATAGTTACTCGTAACATGACTTCCAAGAGATCTGCATCAAATGATACTATCGAGAGTAGCACTAAGCAAGAAGTTGAGCAAGTGTCAGTGAATTTTCCAGTTTATGCAGACACTTAGTTGTTCATTGAGAAAAGAATGAAGTTAACATGGCAACAAATCAAGGTTATATTTACAGGGGACTTCAAGGAAGATCTAGAAGATCCGTAGGTGTATGTCAATATCCACCAGTTAGCCTTACATAAGGTTGCATGTAGGTACCCTGCCTTCCCTTATGTGGACATCATATAGATCTCGAGACTATGAAATTGAGAAATGCCAATGGGATACAAATTTATACCATCATGACAGAGAATTATCATTAGATGTATCACTTACCTTAGCCAATGAACCGCATGGATACACTTTTCTATGCCATCCACAACTTTCTAAACACTAGAGATATTATAAAGTGTTGGCTGAAAGAGCCATTGACGTTCAAATCAACACCCAATCATGTTTACATGACGAAGTCACTTAGAAAGCCTTACTAGTTCTTGATCATCTTTGAATGTTGATTATATGGTCAAGAGAGAATGGAGACCTTTCCATAGAATTGGGTGGTTCTGTTGGACCAATTGGTGAATTTTGAAAGGTCATTTAATTAGTTAGATCTATTGGATCATCAGTTGAAAGTCCATGTGACTAATGCGCGGAATCCACCTAAAGGATGAGCAAGTGAGATTCTACATGTCTGAGTATTTACTTGATGCAATTTTTTCTTAGCATCAGTTTCTTGGCATGGGTTGGACATGGACACCACAAGAGAATGCAGTCAATGTTGATTGTAAGTTTCTTTCTGAGTGCAGTGAGCAAGGAGGTATGGAGAGGCTAAATGACCATTTCATTATCCCGACGTACAAGTTTATCTTTGAGTAGTATCCATCTTGCATGTCCCAAGAAGCTATGGAGGAAATACTTAACATTGCAGATTAGTGTGCCTCAACTAGTGGCACCTTCAAGATGATGTTTGGCGCAGAGAAGCCTCTACATGTTCTAGCAAGGTATGCCACAAACTAGTTGGTCATGGAAGAGGTCGCAATATCACATCTCCATAGTGTTATCAATAAGGATGCATAAGATGAAGAAGGCACCATGGCATGCTCTTCCTTTGTGGATCAGATTGTACAAGATTAATAGCTTGATAGATGTATATGTCAAAGCTAAGGAGATATAGAAGTTTAAGTTCAGCACCAAAGACTTCAATTTGTATGATCCCCATTAGGGGAATTTTGAGGTCTAAAATGGGCCTCCTAACAAAAATGTACAACAAAATAAACATTATAGGAACCAATAGGATTCAAGATGATGATGTCAATCATGGGAGATGATTCACCATTTTTGGAGTAAAAATGTAAAAAAATTAGAAAATAATAAAATTACTTTCTCAACTCATACTTTTAACTTATATCCCTATGTTTTTACTCAAATTTCGATCGTGATTACTCATTGTATTTGAAATTTAATTCCTCATCCAAGGAGTACCCATGTTGCATACTTTTGATGGACATTGTTACACGAAAAATCCGAAATACATGAAAAAACGTGAATACAATCACGTTTTTCATATATTTCTCATTTTCATGTAATAGGGTCCACCTAAAGTATGCAACATGGGTACTCATTAGATGAGGAATCAAATTTTTCACCCAACGAGTGTTTCTTCTTGAAATTTGAGTAAACAAATAGGGTTAAAAGTTGAAAATACGAGTTGAAAAAATAGTTTTTTCTTTTTTCCCTCTAAAATTTGATGATGTAATGTAAACTTATTTTATTATTTCCACTATTATTTTATAATTTCCCTATTGTTTCCATTTTAGACCTCAAAATTTCCCCCAATGCATGGTATTTGCAAGAACCATTGTGCGAAGGTGTACTATCCATGGATCCACAGGACTACCATTGGGTAGAGGAGGAGCCTTGGAGGTATTTTTACATCTACTCCAAGCTCAATGACCTAGTTAGTATACCCATAACATGGAAATCTACTCTGTAGGTAGAAACATCACAAGAAGCAATAAAAACAGTACCAAGAAGTAGAAAATTGTCGCAAGACAAGGGTAAGAGAAAGATTTTTGAGAACCCATATGTTGACCAAAGCTACATGTTGAAAGTAGATCCTCTCATTAAGAAATAATCTTTGGAAGTGTAGGCAAAGAGGAAAAAATGCATAAAGAGAGTAGAGCAATGGGATAGAGAAAAGCAAATGTTGTAGGAAGCATAGAGGAAGCTGTAGGAAATAGAGAAAAAGTTGAAGGAAGGAGAGAGAGGGAAGCAAAGTAGAAACAAGAACAAGAAGAAGGGAAAGGTGCGATGATAGAGAAGCTCATACAAGTTGAGGAGTTATAACAACCAATAGATGAAGAAAAGGGTGAGTAGATGTAGGATCATGAGCTTTCTCAGTATATTGAGCAAATGGTTCAAGCAACAAACATGGAGTTGGGACAGAAGCCATAGGACTGAGATATTGACCTCATGATGAGAGCATCCGAGGTCAGCCCTCAGTCTCCATGACCTCCATTATCAAAACCAGTCACAAGTGAGCAAGGAGAAATTTTTCTCCTTGATGATGATGCGGTGATGAATGTGTACAATCTGTCATTTGATGAGTTGCAAGAAAATGTTTTACAAGCATAGAGAAATCATTTCCTAGATGATCACATGTCACCTGCATTTATGAAGGAAAGGGTGATAGTTTTAGATGTCAGAAATCATCTATTAGCCATGACCAATGCCACTATGGCTTATGCAGGAGCCACAACCTCAAATCTCACGTTCTTGGTAGAAGAGAATGAACATATGGAAAAGAACTTGGAAGTGGCTAGGCATAAGCAAGAACAATCTCTAAGATCCACAATGGAAGAGATGAGGAAATCAATACTTGTTGAAGTATCAAATCTTGAGGTTACCATCAAGAAACTCTATGACATATTTGTCACTGTGGATAAGGAAGTTGTCCATCTATATTATTTCTAATAGCAAAGAAGAAATATTGTCCAAACACTTAGAGACATACACCCTGCGATCGCGCATGTGAAAGGATGAACAATGAGGTAGAAAGGAGCCCCACTTCACTTTCCTAAGATGATGCAACCATAGTCAGAGCTAGACAAAGCAAAAACCTTGATGCAGATCCAAAACTATGAGAAGCTCGTGTCATTCATAATTACCATACATGTTTCATATGCACAATGCTATAAGAGCTTGGATTTCATGGTGAGAATGCACATGGTCCTTTCAATTGGTTATTGCACCATAGTGAAGGAGAAGAACCAAATTTGACTAAATATTGATAGGTACATGGAGTGGCTAAGGTGAGAGGCCACTAAGGATGACTTGGAGCTAAGCATAGAAAACATGAAAAAGTATGTTGGTGGTCCTGTTATAGTCATGACCATGTTGCACATGATTGGGGATGGTTTGGCAAGGGTGCCAAGACCATATACCCAGAAGCTATAGAGACAAGCGTTCGCTATCAGAAAGACAATATCAAGTAGTATGGGGATAGCATAGCATAGTACCAAGATTGGTATCAGTACTTCATCGATAGTCATCAAGTGGATGTTGTTGAGTCAGTATCTCCCCAAACTTCTGATTCATTGTGTTTTTTCTTATTAGGCTATCTCTATCCATTTTTTCTCACATGGGTACATTTACAAAAGGTATATTATTTGTAAATATGTTTTAAGTGAAATTCCAAGTGTTGTTAGTAGAATGTGAACAGTCACTATGTAATGTGATGAGTTATTTTTAAAGGAAGTTGAAGAGTCATGAGGGTAGTCAAAGAGTCACAAGTTTCAAGGGTCACCCCATCCTTTGTTATAAATAGAACCACATAACTCATAGAATGGGCTTTTGGGAGCTAATATTTTGGCTAGGCTTAGGTTTTGAGAGGACATGGGAGTATTGTGATGAGCCATGGCTTATCCACAACATAGAGAGAGTATAATTCTTTGGAGGAGTAGGTGTTCTTGATTGTAATGTTCCACTATTGGGGCTAGTGGTTGTCAATGGTGTATGTATGGGTGGAAATTTCACTTATAATAATAATAACTCAGTGCACATGGTTTCACGCATATGTTGTTATTGTAGTTGGACTATTCTAGTTTCTTTAGCAATGTATGTGGTTTAACTTATGCATTTTCATATGAGCTAATTTGTATGAAAGTGTATGAATCTGGTTGAGGACATGTTGTTGGATTTATCCATCACTTTGTTTTGTGGACTATTCCTGATTTTAGGTTTTCATGTCATCTCGCTTGTGTGTTACTTTCGGGCTTCGTAATATTACGAGCTTCTAAGGGACACACTTCCTTTTACCCTACATGTGTTAGAACCCCCATGCATCTCACTTGACTCGTTTCAAGGTCACACACTTGCTTCTGACCAAAGTCATCATACTTATCTCTGTGCCCCACCATGGTCAAGGCACTACATTACCACCCACTATTGGGAGTCCTACTCTGAATGGTCTGAGGTCTAGTTGGGACTTATTACCAGGGAGATCCCCTTAAATGTTGGTGGGTACATAACCATCAAACTTCATGGCACTAGAAAGGGAGTCAGATGACAAGATGAGCCCTCAAAGTCTGTTTTGAAACTCTACACATCACTGATGACTTATATCATAATATCAACCCTGAAATGTTTTTCTCATGCTCATGGTTTAGATGTGTCGACGGATGTCATAGATGACTTGTTACGATTGAAGTATGATGGTGAAAATAGAACATTCCTGTTAAATCGTGGAATTTTCTTTTTGGGTTTCTGTGACAGGGATGATTTGGCCTCAGACGACATTGCTTTTGGGTCATTATCTTACACATTCGAGGGGCGTGTTAAGTAATGGTGTCTCACATTTCTTGCAGCCCCTTTACACTATTTCAATCACATGTTAGGAGAGTAAATTCGTTCTTTTTTCTTTTATGACCATAAAGAACTTAATCGCAAAATCATAAAATTAGGAAAAGTACCTGACGAATCTATTACACACTTTTATTAATGGTTTCGCCATTACTATTTTGAATTTCTAGAAGATTAAGTTCACTAGAAATTTCTTACTGAAATATTTTAGTATCTTGTTCACATTTCAAAGAATCCACATGAGTTGGAATATTTGAAACCCTTCCCAGCATACGTCAGTGTTAGAGCTTCTAAATCTGAGACTGACAAAGTTTTTACCACGAGTGAGCCTCTATCCACTTCTCATCAAACATCTCTAGCTCCGTAGGATGAGGTGGGAGAAGTTGCAAACCTATATGTTAAACTGTCACCTCCTCCCACCCCACCTTCTCTGGATTTTTGTGTAGAATTGGATTGCAAGCCTAATGGTCATCACATGGTCTCATCCCCTCAACATCCATCCACTAGTTGCTTTCATCCTATGAATTTTGGTGTGTTGTGTTCATCCGTTCTGGACTCCACATGTGATGTTAACTAAGATCAAGTTATGGATGGATTTGGTGTAGAGAATCCAACTTGCACTATCATCTTTTATGAGTATGTGTGGGAATATGAATAAGAAGTTGTGGTGAAGGATGACCTCCTTCTATTCACACCTCTTTTGCTTTATGCTAACATTTTCCTCGATTCTACCATCCCTAATTTTTCTTGTGAAAATTTACCCACGGGTGTTTCCACTCCTGATCATTCATAGAACACATAACATTCTAGTCTATCATTTGATTGTAGAGAGGACAAATATTTCTTCTCGATTCCACTTAACCTCTCATCTGTCATTTCTAGAAATTTAGAGGGTAAAAATTTTGTTTCTCATTAAACCCTCTGCATGATTCGTTAGATCATGAGGATGACAATGTCTATCTTGAATTTTTTGATCATGGCTGTCACGATATTTTCACTCATTCATGTGATCACAATTCTAATTCACCTATTGTTGATCTTTCTAATCCACTGGTCTTTGATGATCCATATTCTGATAAAGTGGAAACCCCTCAAGTTGTCAAGGCAGTTCAACATGAGTTGATGCTTTTGTTAGGTTCTCGTATCTTTGAGGTCAGTTCCACTTTTGATCAATTTTTTGTTGAATCTACCCATGCTCCTCATCACTCTCTTGTTCACATTGAAAGTCAATATGGTCTACAATTTTTACATCCTCCACCCGAATCACACGATCATATCGCTCATACATTGGATGAGTCATACGTAGTGGGCACTGTTACAAAACAAAAAAAATCTTCCTTCTTCATGTTTCTCATTTTTCATGTTTGAAAGAGTGTACATCCTTACTGTCCATGCATAATGTGACGCAACACCATGATACATCTCCAGGGTGCTTTTCAAGTGATTTCAATATTTTCTTTTCCTTGGACACATTCAAACTTCAAATGTGTTGGGTTTTATTTCTTTACCTTGTTTACTGGTTTGCTTTAATATATTTCTTATTAGTTATGCCATCACTTACATGGGCCAACCAATGCACCGGTGGCTGCATTAGAAATATCACTTCACATGAGTTGGCCCATGATTTTCTTAGCCTAGGAGTAGGAGTAAAGTTTTATTTCTATTTTGTTTTGTTACTTTGTTTTCATTTTTTCCTTTGCTTATTTGTTTTTTCTAGGCACACTTAGGATTATTTTCCCCATGAAACTGTGTTTGGCTTGTTGAGACAAGTAGGGTGAAATACAAGAGGACTTGTACAACTATCAAAATTTGGTTATCTATCTATTCCTTATCTTTATGAATATCTTGAATTTCGTCTAAGTCAATGATACCATAATGGAAAATACACTCCTTTTAGTGTGAGTCTTGGTGACATCATAACGTTTGTACTTTTAACTAGTACCACCTACTCTAATTGATTTTCTATATTTGGTCAACCCTTGTCAACTAAGTCAAGTAGAGTAAGGTGAAGGGGAAAACCTTAACAAGTATGTTATAGGTATATATAAATATCATTCTCTAAAGGGAAAACCTCTTCTGCTCTCAATAAGTCGAGATCCTTCTTCCGCCTCATGAAATAAGTAGGTACCTATGCACAATTATTTGAAAAATGAAAAATGAAGAAAATAAAATAAAACAAAGGAGAAAGAAGAGAAATGCTTCCTATGGAGAGAGGTGAAGCAAATAAATCCATCGTGGTACTGTCCAAGCTCACTGGTAGTGGAGCAATACTTGTTTTCCTGAAGTCACTCTGCTGGGGTATTATCCATGCTTGCTGGCAGCAGAGCAACACCAGAGATGAAACTAAAACTTTGACAATCTATATTACTTATGCATCAATATACCCCTCATCCATAATCGAAACAACTCAGTTGACTAAGCTTGGCATGTGTGTTTCCGATAAAGAGAATGGTAGGGGCTAAATATTTAAATCAAGACAATGAAGAAGCCATGATGATCAAAGAATTGAACAATACTTTTGGAAGATTTAGACTCGATTTACATGAGACAAGATACATACAGAGATTTGGAGTTCTACCAGAGTGTCACCAATGTTATAGCGGCTACAACCACCCTCCAGAATTTTTGCTATGCTTCATTTTGGAGCCTCCCTCATAAACCACAACAACTCTTCTCACACCGAACCATGTACTTGTGATTTCATTGAGATGATTTATTGTCTAACTAAAAATCCGATCTCTTGACTTGGTTTCAAACTAGTTCCAGGTCTATCTTAGTGAACTGCACAATCCTTGAAGGCAACTAACCTTGTGCTCGAGAATTGTACAGTCCAAGCCAGTAGTGAGCCTTCATCTTTAGGATTGCGTAGAGCTTGATGATAGCCCATCCTTCATGTGGGAAACTACATAGATCATGAGAGGCAGTGAGGGCCACTCAACCAAGAAATTGGGCAGAAGCTTTTCCCTCAACAATTTCCCGATGCATGAGCTAGTGAGTTGCCTAGATCTCACTGGAACTATGCAATCTCTTTAGCTAATGCATGGAAAATTTTCGTGGAAGAGTAAAAATAAGAAAGGAAAAATAATCCTTAAAAAATAGGGCTTTATTTTTAGCAGTACGGAGCGGCACTTGAGTCAGCTTTGGAAAATGTTGGAAAGTGTTGTTCTTTCCTAGATTTTTGGCCTTCACATCATAAAAACTAAATTGACCCATTCTATTCAATGGATACCATCAAATATCATTTTCAAATCCGATCTTATAGCTTTAGAATTCCTGAGGAGATCTAGGAACCTTCAGCACAGTAATTGCAACTTTTCTGTGTAAGTCTTGTGTTTCTAGTCTTTTTCTTCTTTTTATGTCACTTTTGTTTTCTTGGATTCTGAGAGTGATGTTTTACCCATTTTATTGAATGAGCATTGATGTTTTAATTTTCTTTAACTTTTAGAAGTGTTGTTTTAAGTTTTTCATTGCCTTTCCCAAGTGTCACATGAATTACCCATTTTTTGCACTAATGGTTGCTATTGCAAAAACTCTCTCCACGTGCTACATTTAGTTTGGTTGATTCCTGCACTCATTTTATTTTCATGCATCTTTGTTCACTCAGATCTACACCCATATTCACTTCCACCTTAATATCTCCCCGTTTTCATGATCCCATTGAGCAAATCTGGGCTTCCTTGGCTTGGATCCAGCTCCTCCTTAGTATGCACTGTGCATTTATGGATCTCAAGGATTTTCCTTGGCACCTAGAATTATGTAGAGGTGGCTAAGGCCTGGCTCCAACTATGTCCTACGTATTTTATTGGACAATCCCAAGGAGCTAGTCTTGAGCCCTGGCCACTGGGACTGTCCAATGCACAGTCCCACCTAGCCTAAGCTTGACTAAACTGCACATTGTACAGTTCTAGTTGGCAAGCCCTTTCCGCTGGAAGTTTGGACTACACAAAGTACGAAACCAGTTGGAATTTAGTGACCTCCAAGAGCCAAGATTGCATAATTCTTCTTAGCATTTGCCCAATTTTTTTTGGTTTATTCTTAAAGTGTTTTTGTTTCAAGCTAGTATTTTCATGCCATGAGTGTCCTCTCTATATCCAAGTACAATAGTTGTTTAGAAACTCTCCATATTTACATGTAACGTGGCATCCAAGAGAGTTGCATCAAAGGATATTGTGGAGAGTAGTACTAGGGAAGAAGTTGAGTAATTTTCAGTGGATTTTCTAGTTTATGCATGCACTCAGTTGTTCATTAAGAAGGGCATGAAGTTAACATGGTAGGAAATCAAGAATATCTTTGTAGCAAACTTCAAGGAATATCTAGAAGATCAGGAGGTGAATGTCAATATCTACCAGTCAGCCTTACATAAGGTTCCATGAAGGTACCTCGCCTTCCATTGTGTGGATACCATCCAATGTATTATCTCACACACATATCCTAAGACTATGACATTGAGTAGTGTGAGTGGGATACAATTTTCTAACTTTATAACAAGCAATTATCATGAGATGTATCACTTACCTATGTCTATGAACCACATGGATACACTTTTCTATACCGCCAAAAAATTTGTAAGCACTAGAGATATTATAAAGTGTTGGGTGAAGGAGCTATTGAAGTTAAAATAAGCACCTAATCATGTTTATAAGATGAAGTCACTTAGAAAGGCCTATGATTTCTTCATCATCTTTGCATGCTAATTATATGGTCAAGAGAGCATGGAAACCTTTCTAGAGAATTGGGTGATTGTGTTGGACCAATTGGCGAATGACGGGAGGACATTCAACTGTTGATATCTATTGGCTCATTAGTTGAAATTCCATGTGACTAATGCCCAAAATCCACCCAAGGATTAGTAAGAGAGATTCTACATGCCTACGTATTTACTTGATGCAATCTATGCCCAACATCAGTTTCCTGGCATGGGTTGGACATGGAAACAACAAGAGAATGTCATTAATATTTATTGCAAGTTTCTTTATAAATGCAACTACAATGGATTTATGGCGAGGCTAGATGACCATTTCATTATCCTAGTGTTCAAGTTGATCTTTGACCAGGATCCACCTTGCATGTCCCAAGAAGCGATGGAAGAAATACTTAACATTGCAGATTGGTAGGCCTCACTTGGTGTAACCTTCATGAGGATTTTTGGTAGAGAGAAGCCTTTGAATGTTCTACCAAGGTATACCATTGACAATTTGGTCATGCAAGATGCCGTATATCACATCTCCACAAGGTTATCAGTGGGGCTCCATAGGATGAAGAAGGCAGCATGGCCTGCTCTTTCTTTAAGGATCAGATTGTACAAGATTAAGAAATTGAAAGATATAGATGCTAAAGAAAAGATAACTAAGTTTGAGTTTGCCACCAAAAACTTCAATTTGTAAAATCCCCATGGTATTTGGAAGGACCTCTATGTGAAGCTATAGTATCCATAGATCCATAGGACATGTCATTAGGAAGAGGAGTACCCTTGGAGGCACTACTACAACTACTCCAATCTCAATGAATGGGTCAGTATAGCCACAACATGCAAAGTTTCTTTGTAGGAAGTAACACCATAGAAAGCAACAATAACAACAACAACAATAACCAGCAAACTAATGTAGGACAAGGGTAAGAGGAAGATTGCCAAGAACCAAGAGGCTCAGAAAATCTAGAAATTCAAGTAAGATCCTCTCATTAAGAAAGTGGCTTTGGCGGTGGAGGCAAAGAGGCAAAAATGTATAAAGAGAGAATATCGAAGGAAGAGAGAAAAGAAAAGGTTGGAGGATGCCGAGAGGAAGTTGTAGGAAATGGAGAAGAAGTTGAAGGAACAATAGGAGCTAAGAAGGAGAGAGAGAGAAGAGAAGAAGAAACAATAACAAGAAGAATGGCAAGGTGTGATGATGGAGAAAACTATGCCCATGCAGGTTGTGAAGTCATAACAGCCAACAGATGAGGAAGCGGGTGAGGAGATGCAAGGATCAGAAGCTTTCTCAATAGAGTGAGCAAATCGTTGAAGCAATGGGCATGAATCTGTGACATGAGCCACATGAACAAGATATTGTCCTAATTCCAATAGAATCTGAGGTTGAACTTCAGTCTCCACCACCTCTAGTATCAGAACCAGCCCTAAGCGAGCAAGGAGAGGTTGTTCTCCTTGATGATGATCCAGTGATGGATGTGTTTGATATTGTCTTTACAGAGACAATATTTTGAGACAGTAGTTTGAGAGACTCATGTAAAGACAAAATTTAAGACAATTTACAAGTTTTTTTGTCTCAAGTTATGACAATTTACTTAAAAATTATCTTCAAGTCTCCTTTATGTATTAATGTTTTGAGAGAAAGGGAGACAAGGTATGGCCTTTACTACAATAACTCAAGTTAAATATTTTAATGTTCTATAACTTCAACTGCCATTTTCATATGATCGAGATGAAAAGATGGAAAAAATAACAAGTGTGACAGTAAGAACAGTAGAAGAACATAGTTTAAGATTGATCACAATGAAAACTTTTTGTAATTGACTACATTCTTACTATTCATATTTTCTATCATTGAACAATGTTATATTGTCAATTTGTCTTCAAAATTTAATTTCGTCATTTATTATCATTCAATTTTATATCAGTCTCTATCATCTCAACAAACTAAGGTAATTGAGAAAATTTAAAATTAATGACTACATTACTCTTAGATGTATTTAGTATATTTAAAATGATTAAAATAACTAGATGTTCAACAAATTTGTGTAACTTCACATGACTGAAACTAGTGTAGATCCATCTTAACCGCGGATCTACCAAGTGCCGAAAGGGATCAAATATCTAAAGGTGCTAACCATTTTTATAGTGCAAATCATACAAAAAATTACACTCCAAGAATTGTATCTCTCTGACGACTTGATGGATGATGGTTAAGATGAAATGCTCTCTCTCTCTCTCTCTCTCTCTCTCTTATACTATATATATATATATAATAATATATACTATATAATATATATCATTTTGGAACTACATTTTTGAATGCATACACAATTTCAATAACTTAAAAAATTCCTTGAAAACAAGGATAAAATAGCTTAAAATGAAATTCCAATAAATATTTTCTCAATTAAAATTAACCCTTAATAAAAGATCAAAATGTAAAATAATGAAACTGAAATGCTATAACAAAAGAAAATTAAAATTTTCAATACTTTGTATAGTATATAGACTTCCCTATTATTATTATAAACCATATCTAATATCTAAATTCTTGACTTTGAAATAATTTAGTTAATATGAGAATTGAGATATTTTATTTATGATGCACATTGAATTTTTGCAATACTATTAATATTTTTAAAATGTCGCATATTAATTAAATAATAAATTGAATTATTATAATCTTCTTTTTTATGACTGTTATAAGGAGGAATGAATCTTCTTACTTCAATACTTATCTTTTTGTTGTGTTGAAATATTATTAAGATTAATATATATATATATATATATTATTTTTTCTAAAGTTTATATTAATATGAAATAGCTAACATAAAAATTAAATGGTTATTTACCTATCTAATAAAAAACATAAAAATAAAATAAACCAATTTCGTAAATTTTATTTTATTTAATTGCTTAAAATAATTAATGATTGGTATAAAATTAATATTCTTAGACATAGAAAATATTATTATAAGTGAGAGAGAGTGAAATAGTTACCATATCTCCTTTGTACCAAAAGAAAGCAACCACACTCACAGTGGACTATGTTTTGAATACTTTTAAGTAAAAGTAACCCATTTAATATAATAAAATATATAATAATATATATATAATATATATATATATATACTTATTATAGTAAACATTACTTTTTAGTTTAAAGAATATGTTATTTCTATTTTAAAAGGGACACGTGGCATCTCCACGTTGAACATTGATAGAATTGCTCATTACACTCATATTGGGCTATGGAACCATTTTAAATCCATCTTAACAACATATCTAGAAAGAGCCTAGGGCGATCGAATCTCTTGAAGTGTAAGCCCTTATCATAGTGAAAAACTTAAAAAAATTGCACCTAAAATGATTATATTCATTTTTTTAAATTGCATTTTTGAATGCATAAATAATTAAACCCATTGAAATCCATTTAATACATGGAATAAAAGAGCTTAAAGATGCAACTCCAAAAAATATTTGCTCCATTACTAATTAACCCTTAATAAAATTATCAAAATCTAAAATAATAATTCTTGAAATGCTATAAAATTAAGAATTTAATTTTTCAATTTCCTCATATATATATAAATATATTTTATTAATAATAATAATAATAATAATATCCATTTTTAAGGTCCCTAACCAAGCTAGACACCATATTGGTTTATGAGAACCCCTTGCTTATGGGACAAGGGACCCACCTCCACACAACGATTTGACTACTAAGTCTACGAAAGCATACATACTCTACCCTGCTCTAGTTTTGAACCTGTGATCTTTTAGGAGGAAACACATACTCTTAACCATTAGATCCACTCAAGCTGTACAATATATTATAAGTAAATTGTTGAAAATGAAATAGTTTAGTTAATATGAGCACCAACATATTTTATTTGTGGATTACATTGTTGACATTAAGGAATTTTTTTTTATTAATATATTTTTCAATATTGTTTGATTTTATATATTGAAATATTTTATTTATAATGCACATTGCATTTTTTAATTACTACTAATATTTTTAAATGTGACATATTAGTTTTATATTAGGAATTGAATTAATTACACATCTACCTATTATCATTGTCGTTTGTTAGGAAATGAGTCTTTTTACTTTCAATTACTTCTTCTCTTAAAAAATTAAAATCTTTTATTGTTGTTCATATATATACATATATTCTTATGTTCTTTCTAAAATTGATATTACAATAAATCAATTAACATGAGTATTAAAATGGTTATTTACATATGTAAATGAAACATGAAAATATAAATAATATAATCATTATTTTCTTTTTGTCTTAATTACTTTAAAATATTTTAAAAGTTGATATAAAACTATGTTATTTTTAATTGAGAGTGAGAGTGAAATATTTTTACAATATCTCTTTTTTATTGTGTTGTAATATCAATAATCAATAAATAAATGACAATTAGTGTGTGATTACGTTTCATAATACTTTTAACTGTAAATAACCAACTATGTATATTTTCTTTTTATTTTGATTATATTACACATCACTTTTTAATTTAAAAATGTTTCAATTTTATTTTTGAAAATACAAATGTCAACTCCTCATTGAGCATGAATGGAATTACACATTGCCCTCATACTGGGCTATAGAATGAGCCTCTTAGCTCAATAATCTTAATATTTTATTCATAATAAAATGATATGTTCTTCATATTTATTATGAATGTTCACGTATGTTCATCTAAGAAGTCATTGGAATGAGGCTTTTATTACTTGAATGTTACTCTTTTTCATCCCTTTACTCTATCACCATGGTGGTTTTCACTACGACCCAACATCATCTCCTACCATTGGAGAAAAAACTACCATTGTTGAGCTAGAAGAGAAAGGATCATATAGAGTGAACTATAATGAATGAATGGATATATGAGCTAACCTTGTTGTGGTGAGTGAAATAATTTTTGGAAACATTGATATAGGTAGATGAATTGATTGCGTCAATTAGCCATATTTGTAGTTAGACATAGATCAATGGTCAAACCATATCTGCCTCCCTATGGATATGGAAATGGAAATCCCATCTCCATGATTTAATTTTCTAGAGCCACTATTTAGAGGAAAGGTATTTAGGAAAACGTTGTGTAAGCATTTACACTCATGAATGTGGATTCCATGAATGACGATGTTTGTCACATTTTTATGGTGAAAGATGCATCATTAGAGGTGTGGATGTTGGTTCCTCATCAATTGATTGTTTTGAAGTTGTTAATAGCGAACTCTTCCTTTAGCTAGATGAGCATGTTATTCTAGAAGATTATCTAGAGCGGCTTTGTCTAAATCATTACATCACATAGTGTGTCATTGGATGCATTGAAGACATCATCACTTGCATCCGTATATACATAAACCTTTACCTTTTTAACTCTAATGGAAGTGTGTGATTTACTTAATATTAAATTCTTTTTTCTCCAATTCTTGGATATTTCGAGCAACCATTCAAAGAAAATGTATTTACCATAGAAGGAAGGGGGATAGTAGGAAAGGGAGAGGAGGGAAGAAAAGGCCTTAAGCCATTCTATTAAACATGATATAAATCCCATGATATTAATTTATAATACATTAATTTTTCATTTTATTTCTTCTACATATATACCTCAACAGACTCATCAATGGATCATGAAAACACCTCATCGAGATAAGGATTACAACTCATGATAATATGGTCTCATACTTTGTGACTATTCAGGGATTGACAATAAAAAAATTATATTTGGTCAATATTAACGTAGATAACCATGTTGAGATCTTGGCGTGGTCTAAAAAAAGTTTCTTTATTGATAATATGGTTTTTAAAACTATCATGTTATTCATAAATAGTGGTTAGTAGCTTTTGATAGACTAGTTTGTTATTGTTTTGCTATTTTTAGGGGATTTATATATCTTATTTAGTTCTTTATTAAAATTTTATTTTCTCTCTATGAATTCAAAGTTATCTATGGTGTATAAATGATAAGTCGTAAGATGAGAAAATCATAAATCAATTAATTTAACTTTGGGTTTAACCTCCTTCCTAGAAAACCTTCAAATAAACCAAAGTCATATTGGAATAACCTTGAACAAAAAATAATGAAAATACTAAGGGAGAATGATTTTGTATGGATTTATTACTAAAATATTTCATATCGAACTAATTTGAAATGTCAGTTTTGTAAAACTCCAATATCCTACAAGAAGATAAAATCTACAATTTGCAAAATCTATATTTCTATATAAACATATATACACCTTTGAAATTCATATAAATATCCTTATATACTGAAATTACATGTTTAATGAAATGATTTTAATGTATGAAGAAATGGATTTTATTATTTTTCTCTTCAAAACAAATTTTCACTGCGTCGAGAAGTGCTATGTAACCCAGTGTGGTAGACATGTTTTAACATAATTTTTAACTTTTGGACTAAGTCAAATTGGACTAAAAATAAAAAAATAAAATATTAATGTAATGTAATGTAAACCTTTAACTCTGTAAAAATAAAATATAAAATAAATATGAAAAAAAAAACCCTTCATTATAATAAAAATAAAAATGAATCATGGTATTCATGTGAAATATAGCCTATTAAATGGATGAAATTAAACCAATCCATCTTAACTCTAGATCTACCAAGTGCTGAGAGGGATCAAATCTCTTGAGCATTTGCATCTCAAAATATTTGATCCCTCTCGGTACTTAGTAGATTTAGAGTTAAGATGGATCTAGGAAGGTATTATCGTTGAAATCCATCCACCTTCTTTAAGATGGATTTTGTCGCATAAAAATTTATGAACACTCTATTACCACTTTTTCACCTATAAAATTCATTATTTCCCCTCTCTAATAAAAAAATTTATATAATGCAATACTCTCAATAAATTAAAAGGTTACTTAAATTTATTATTATTTTTACAAAATGGAAACCATTCTAACTCTTAAACTAATGGGAAATCAAATTTTTTTGCTCTATTGAAACGTTTCTTACTCTTGAAACATTGGTATATGTTAATTAGGTGAAAACCAATGAATTGACGGAAACCTCTTTGTGGTACTATATTTTTTTTTGTCGTTCCCCATAGATTCAATGCTTTGTGAACTAACGTTATTTTCATTTCTCTATCCTTCCCCACTATAACATCCATCTACAGACAAAACAAATTATGCACTTAATTATGTTTAACGCCATGTATATGATGTATAATATAATCCTTCTAGTGATTATAACAATATTAATTCCTTATGGTATGGTGTTGACATGGTTAATCCTCTATGTGGACAGAGAAGATCCCTCTATCCCAATGAGTGGATCTTGCAACTAAAGTGACAATCAACTAGACATCTTCCTAGGTTACAATTGAAAATAAGAACGAAAGAGATGGACTACCTCATTTTGATGTTATTCCCATTTTCTTTGTTGAAGACCCCAAGCCACTTGCGTCATGGGCTTGTTCCTACTTCTCCCAGTGTTTATGCACCTACACAAGTGATCAAGACATGAAAAAGCATGCCAAAACAAATAGCAAATCCAATAACGACCTACTTAACTAATCAAGGAATGTCAAGCTAAACGATACATTAACATATGGATTTTGGGAAGATGAACCGACAATTTTATATTATTAAGAAATAAATGGAAGCTTAAAGCCAAAGCCTTGATGTTGAAAGGCTCTCCTTGAGTGGCAATATAAGTCCAAGCCAAGAAATCTCAAAGCACTCCTTCTCCAAGTCAAATGAATATCCTCTAGTAATAATCTTAGAATAAGTGTGAAAATAGATATAGAACAACCATTTAGGAATGGGAGAGGATGAATATATAGGTTGGGAAAGGGAGTTAGGAATTCTCCAAACATAGGATTATGCCCTAATCTCAAGGAGGTAGCTCATAGGGATAAGACAAAGAGGCCAAGTTGGGAGAATTCGACCTCATCTATGTGAAACAACGTCCAGCTCACCACTCTCGAAGCTTCTAGATCATGAAGCTTCTCATCTTCTTTTTGAAAATTGCCTTCTTGGCATCATCACGGGTATGCAAGGGAACATAACAATGCCATCACTAGTTAAGTACAGTGCAATAAGGGACCATCACTGTTTTAATCCTTATAAGAATGATGATCCTCATTTTAGAGTTTTAAGAGCTATTTCTTGAGGGAAATCTTAGGGAATTTTCCAATCAAAGTCTTAGGATGGATCTCAGCTGTATACATGGATGAGTATACTGTATAATGGTCATGTTTTGAGCACTTTGGTGCATGTCACAGGGAAGTGCAAGAGGTGTGACAAAATATTGTGTAATAGATGCCCCCAAAAGCAAGAAGGTAGAACGAGTAGTGATGGTTGAGATTCTTTACAGGCTCCTTCAAGGATGAGGACATGCACTATTAGGAGAACTGCAAATCAAGGATGCGTATACATATACATATTTGAGATCAAGACATGAATCTAATCATGGATGCAGTCATCCGAATGATGAAGATTATATGAAAATATCCATGGTATGGGTGTAGCCATCCAGATAACGAGGATCATCATGAATATAATGTCCCATGGTATGGTCACAACCATACGTAAAGTAGAAACATATGTACAATAATGAAAAACATATAACTCCATGCAACCTGAGTCATATTAGACAAAACCCATGGTCTTGCGCTCCATCTCGACCTAATCAAAGTATGAATCCCAACATGCAGATACATGTGTTGAAGTCGAACATGCTGGAAAAGCACCTGATTACTGGCCAATGATGTGGACCATTAGTAGGTATGAGAGAAACCACCAATAATGACAATGGCCCTCAAGGTACAACAATACAATTCATGGATGTCATAATGAAGGTGAAGTCGAACACTCGTGGAATCACCTGATCGAAAGCCAATGATGAAGACTTGTCATCGGATGTGAAGAACAGGTGATTAGAATGGGATAGCTCTAAGGTACTGAAAAGGAATTTCTAAGTCATCTTACTAGATAATGAGCTGAAGTCGATAGGAAGTGACCTCTCAAAGAAGGGGAACGATGAATCCCCCATCATCGACACGAAACAAGGAACAAGGTGGAATAATTTTCAAGATTGTAAAAATGAATCAAAAAGTGTAGGAATCACCATTTTATTGACAAGGGTAATCTTATATATGGACAAATATGACCCCTCTAGCCCAATTAGTGGGTCTAGCAACTGAAGTGACAATCAATTAGACATCTTCCTAGGTTACAATTGAAAATAAGAAAGAAAGATATGACCTACGTCATTCTAAAGCTATTCCGATTTCCTTTGATGAAGACACTGAATCACTTGTGTCATGGGCTTGTTCATGATTCTCTCAATGTCCATGCACCTACACAAGTGATAAAGACACAACAAATCAAGCCAAAACAAATAGCTAATCCAATAACAACCTATTTAACTGATCAGGGAATGTCAAGCTAAATGATACATTAACATATGCGTTTTGGGAAGATGAAACAATTGTTGTATATTATTAAGAGATAAAGGGAAGCTTACAACCAAAGCCTTGATGTTGAAAGGCTCTCCTTGAGTGGTAATTGAAGTCGAAGTCATGATCTCTCCAAGAACTCCTTCTCCAAGTAAAATGAATAGCCTCTAGGCACAAGCTTAGCATAAGGGTACAAATAGACATAGAACAACCATTTGCGAATGGGAGAGGATGAATATATAGGCTAGGAAAAGGATTTAGGACTTCTCCAAAGATAGGATTAGGACTTCATCTCAAGGAGGTAGCTCATAGGGATAAGACAAAGAGGCCATTTTGGGAGAATTCAACCTCATCTATGTGAAACAACCTCCAGCTCGTTGCTCTAAAAGCTTCTAGATCACAGAGCTTCTCATATTCTTTATGAACATTACCTTTTTGGAATCATCGTGGGTATGCAAGGGAACAGAGTGATGCCACCGCTAGTCAAGTACAGTGCAACAAGAGACCTTCGCTTTTTTAAGCCTTATAAGAGTGATGAACCTCATTTTATGCTTTTAAGAGCTATTTCTTTAGGTAAAGCTCAAGGCATTTTCCAATCAAATTCTTTGGAGGGATTTGAATTGTATACATGGATGAGTATATTGTATAATGGTCATGTTTTGGGAACTTCGGGGTATGTCATAGGCAAGTACAGGAGGTGTGACAAAATACTGTGTAACAGATGCCCTCTAAAGCATTAAGGAAGAATGAGGAGTGATGGTTGAGATGCTTTACGAGATCTTGCAAGGACGAGGATACACCTTATTAGGAGACCTTCAAATAAAGGATGTATATGCATATACATATCTAAGATCAAGACATGAATCTATGGCATGGACACAACCATCTGGATGATGAAGTTTATATGAAAATATCCATCATATGGGCACAACCATCTAGATAACGAAGATCATCATAAATATAAAGTCCCGGAGTACAGTCACAACCATCCGTATAGTAGACACGTGTACAATCATGAAAAACTTATAAATCCATGCAAGTTGAGTCATATTATACAAAACCCAGGGTCCTGCGCTCCATCTCGACCTGATTAAAGTACGAATCCAAACATGTGAATGAATGTGTTGAAGTCAAGCATGCTAGAAAACCACCTAATTATCAGCTAATGATGTGGACCATTAACAGTTATAAGAGAAACCACCAATAATGACAATGGATATTAAGGTACAACAATACAATCCATGAATGTGATAATGAAGGTGAATTCAAACACTCGTCGAATCACTTGATCAAAAGCTAGTGATGAAGACCGGTCATCAGATGCGAAGAACTAGCCATTAGGGCATGCCAACTCAAGGTACTAAAAACGAGTTTCTAAGTCATCTTCCTGGATAATGAGCTAAATTCGATAGGAAGCAACTCAACAAAAGATGGTAATGATGAATCCCCCATCATCGACATGAAACAAGGAATAAAGAGGAATAATTTTCAAGACTGTAACAATGACTCAAATAGTGTATAGGTAAATAACTGCAGATTGAACTTCTCTTGAACATTAGGGACACGACTCCGAAGTGTGGCAGCATCTGACTCGACATAGGACTAAATGTCATGATGACAATACGGAATAGTAAAATGGGAGGAAAAAATGGATCACCCAAACCCGGGAGGACAGGTGACTGAGTGAGGATATCCGAAACCCGACATGAGAGCAGAAGAGTGTCATGTTCAAGAGTGACATGTTGTCTATACAAAGGATGTTTCATATTCATCTTTCCCTTTTATTTCTAATGATTACCCCAATTATTTTTATCACAAGATTGAATGGGATAGCATATTATTGTCATGTAAGTTCATTCTTTGAATGAATCCATCCTAGTAAGTTTTATGAGCCCTGGGAAGGAGAAGCTCAGTCTCATCATGGTGACGAGTCTTTCTTCATAAAATTTTAATGAGTCTAATGTAAGAATAACTCGGTATATTTTTCATATTTAGATAGCTTGAAGAAGACATGGAAAAGAAAAACTCCATAATGTCCCTTTTCATAATTTGTCCATCGAATCTGAAAAGGTAGAAAACAATATCTGAGAGAACCTCTTGACCAAGTTGATCAAGGTGTACCTTTTTCGTAAGTAGTGAATATTAGCCAAAAAAATGGGTAAATGTATACTTAGGTGACGTCAATTCATTTACTTTAGCAAGTTGAAAATGACAAGTACGTGGAAATCTTTTCAGTTTTCGAGAGTCCAAAAAGAGCTGAAAGATGACTCCATAGGGATCCTTTTTCATTTATCTAATGAGTCTGAAAAAGAGACAAAAAAAAACTCGCAAGAATCAACCAATAGTGATCACTGTTTACTCGAAGGTACCTATAACTACACAAAGAAACACACTTATCACTGATATCAGGAACAAGTATTAAAATATTATGAAAATATTCACAAACATTACTTGCAAAGCTTATAAATAACCAAAAGTAATTTTACTTTTTACCATTTTACCATAGTAAGCTCTAAAAGTGAATTTGTGCCCTAATTTTCTCGATTCTCAAGTGGTTTTTATAGGAGATCCAAAGTGCCATCTTGTGAACTGTCTACAATAGGTAGGAGACCCATCCTTGTTCTTTCATTTAATCACCTTTTTATGAATTTAAAATGGTAATTTATATCATATAAGGGAGGATTTTTAATTTCTAGGGCGTCGACAATCATCACGGGTATGGTCGTTGGACCTGCAATGATTGCGCTTGAGCACAAAGGCTCATGCAATGATATCGCTATGTTTCTGAAAATAGGAGCGATGGTGCTGCCAAAAACCCTCTTTTCAACCAAAAATATTTGATTTTAATCCATGAAAAAAGCATTAATTGGTGTAAAATTATTTTTTGCAGGAGATCATGGTTATGGAATTGAAAGAAAGAGGCCATGAGGCTGAAGACCACCAAGTAGCTTAGAATCCTAAATGCATAAATGCTCTAAGGAATTGTGGGTTGCTAAAGTTATTTAGGACCATAGGGTTAAGGGCTCAGATGGAATTGTTGCCCTATTTGATCAATCTATGTGATGTAGATCGAGAGATCTTCATCATAAAAGGACAAGAGCTATAAATTGAGGAGACAGATATATACTTCATCACAGGATTGTCCCAGCAAGGGGAAGTAATCCAACTGTCTAGATCTTTCCTAGGAGGTGAAACTATGAGAACTCTAGTCGAAAGGCATTGTCGAGGTTCCAAAATGACCAATCGATGGAAGGTGAAGATAACAACAATCATAAACAACCTCGTCTTGAGAATGCTCTTATTCACTATGGTACGTGTATCTGGCACACAATCCTTGCATGAGGCTTGAAAATCTCAGCTCCAGTATGCTATCACATGTTTGAATCCCCCCATATTTAACTGGTGTGGAGGCCTTCTGAAAAATATGAAAAGATAACTGAGCAAGTGGAAGCATGGACACCTAAATAAATTTGGGTTTGGATTGATATTGGTGACCTTCTCTTTAGAGTGAGCACCCTTATTCTGGTATCAGTGGGTAGAGGTACCAAATCCTACCCCCCCCAATATCTGAGACTTGTTAGATGGAGTCAACTCGTACCTTGAGGACGAACGAGTCAACATACACATTACCCACCATAATTTTTTCTTGGCTAGAACGCCAACTACTTGTGGTAGATGACTATGCTTATTTTGGCATGGATTTCAGGTGGGATCTAGATCTACCCCTATCACTAGGAGAACAGTGGATCGGTGCAGGTAAAGTTTTTTTTTGAATTTTTTCAAGTTTTATGATTTTTTGTAAAAGTGTAAATTGAGACCCAACTTGTGGTAAATGTACATATGTGGGACCAGTGAGACCACGAGGCATGTCTCCAATAGCATGGTGAGTTTCTCATTAGATAGTGGGTGCAAACTATGAATAAGGGCCAGACCCCTTAGCAGAGATGGATCACAACCTAGAGGTGATAACTTGAGGCATCCCAGAGTATGCCAGTATTGATGAGTTTCCACTGCGTTGGTAGAGACACATAGTGGGAGTATCTGCGAGACTATGTTGGCTATTAAACCGAGTGATCAAAGCAGTATTGTGTTATCATGAGCATTATGCACGCTGATAGCCTTTCTAGCTCTTTTACACATTTTGTAGGCTTTGAAAGAAAAGTGTCCCAGATCACTTATTTTTTGATATATTGATGTAAACACTCTGATATATATATCTATATATATATATATCTATATATATATATATTATATATATATATATATATATATAATTATTATATATATAATATGCATGTTTTATTTTCTACTTATATGTCCATAATATGATCAATTTTTTAAATGATGCAAATGCCTATCAAGAACAAAATTTTCTGATGCATCTATTAATATATTTAAATTACATGGAATATGTTGATATGTGATGAAATCAAAATTCCTTTCCATTAATCTAACACATATATACATACATAATATCTATGGATTTCTCACTGAATAATGATTGTTTAATTGTAACACAGTGAGGTGTGAATCCAACTTGACAACTAAATCCATAACACAAAGATCAACTGCTTCTCACAAGAGTTGAATGACAGCACTGTATTAAAAAATATTGTTATTTGTTCAACCAAGGCATATACCTTGTAATTTAATAATCTCATCATTAGGGGAGTAGAGTACCCATGCTATGGAAGACAAGTTTTGTGTGCTATGAAAACCACCATCAGCAAAACTAATGAAATGGTCTAACGAAATCTGCAAACTGAGTGGAACACAGAGTAAGCAAAAATACACATGTCCGCAAAGCAAAAAAACCCACCAAAACTCAAAACACACACTAATGAATTAACACGCTAATGTACAAAAGTCATTACACAACTTTCACGCATAATACTTCTTTAAATACAACCCATTGTTGGGTTGTGTCAATGAATCTCCCTCATAATCACATAGCTCATAGGCACCTTTTCGTAAGACAATATTAATGATTTAGGGCCCATGCCACATGGATTCGAACTTTCCTACTCCCAATTTATCATTGGCCTGACCATAAAGAAGGACCAAGTTTCCTTCAGCAAAAGTGCAGTGAGTAATAGTTTTGTCAAAATGAGATTTGACTTGTTTCTTTTGAGTATCAATGGCCATCGCAGTAATGTGACGAGTGTTGTCGAACCTCTCAAGATACAATAGTCATTCCTATTCAGGTGAGGTATCTAGAAGAAGTTTGATAGCTAGTTTTAGCGGAGGGATTTCGCATTCGATTGGAAAAGTTTCCTCTAAACCATGCACCATCAGGAATGGAGTGAATCTAGTGGCCATCTTAGCAGAAGTTCTGTAAGCCCATAGAGCTGAGAATAGCATCCAATTCCAATACTTTTTATGCTTTGCAATGGTACACTGAAGCATAGTATTCAAAACTTTATTAACTCCCTCAACTTGGCCATTGGCTTGTGGATAATAAGGAGTTGAGTTATCATGACGAAGGCCCAACTGAGAAGTTAGCTCTACCATCATGTATTGATGAAAATTTGATCCATGGTCAGTTACAATGGATTGAGGAACACCAAAACGTGCTATGATGTGGTTAAAAAGGAAATGAACAACAGTGATACCGTCAACATTATGTATAGGCATCGCCTCAGCCCATTTAGTAAAATAGTCGATGACGATGATTATATAACCATGCCCCCCGTCCAAGCAAGGGTTACATGTCATGAAATTAATTCCCCATTTAGTAAATGGGCCAATGGTAACTACTAGGTATAAGGGTGCACGTAAGGTGTACTACTTGCAGTTGAAAATCTAGCATTCATGGCATTTTTGAACAGCTAAAATACAATCTTTAATGATTATAGAAGGCCATAAATAACTGGGGTGGAGGATTTTCTGAGCAGTGTCATAGCCTAACATATGACCATCATAGGCACTAGAGTGGCAATAATTCAAGACCCGTTAACCCTCTTCTAAGGAGAGACACCTGTGAATAATAGAGTCTACATCGATCCGATACAATGTATCGCCAAAGATCTGATAGGGTTGGGACTAATGTTGAATTTGATGCCAATCGGATCGAGACAACTCAAATCAGAAGGTTTTGATTTGAAGATAAATGATAATATCGCCATACCACAGGTTGAGATTGCTGATCAGAAAGAGAGTTTCATTGAGAATTTTCTCAGTAAAAACAGTAGAAGTGCTTGCAGATGGAAGGGCATAGATAAAATTAGAAAAAATGAGAGATTTCTTTCATTTGGTGGTAGTAAAATCCAAATCAAACTCCTATAGGATAATTATCCATTTGGGGTATTTTCCCCCCAGTAACTGACAAGTCAATAAATAGGTCATAGGGCTGCAATTAGAAATCACTGTGGTTTTCTGTAAAAGGATATAGTATCGAAATATTTGGACTGTATGGACTGTTGCCATGGCAATCTTCTTGACATGAGCATATCGAGACTTAGTATCGAGAATATTTTAGCTTAAATAATAAACCACATTCTTGTTGCCATCATCATCATCCTAAACTAACACCATAGCAATAGTATTATTTGTTGCATCCAAGTATAGGAAGTAATCACATCAATAATCAGAGGGATGCAGTAAAGGGGAACTGATAAAAGTATCTTTCAAATCATCAAAGGAGTTTTGGGAAACTTCATCCCAAATGAAAGTTATCCCCTTCTAAACTAAGTTAGTAAAACCCTTGGCGAGTTCAACGTAATTAGAAACAAATCGACAAAGGAATTTAGCCTTTCCTTGCAGGCTTTGCAATTGCATCAATGAGGTAGGGGGGTAAGTTAACAATGGCCTCAACTTTTAAAGGATCGATTCACATACCTTCGCAGGACACCAAAAAACCAAAGAGTTGACCAGAATCAATGAAAAACACACACTTGTGCAGATTGAGATGTATGTTCAATGCCGACATCGCAAAAATATGGATCTTAAGTGATCCAGATGGTCATGACACTTAACAGAGTAAGATGGTAAGTCATAAAGGTAAGGCTTAACAATGTGTCGAATGTCATGCAATGCATAAGGCATTTGTCTTTGGAAGGTAGCGCTGGAATTCTGTAAACTGAAAGGAATCTTTTTATAGGAAAAAGTTCCCTAGGGACAGATAAAGGTCATTTTATGCTGATCAGCAGGTGAAATGTTGATCTAGTTGTAGCTAGAAAAACCATCCATGAATGAGAAAATCTCACTCCTAGTGCACTCGTCAATGATCTAATCGATAAAAGCAGTGGGATAATTGCCTTCGGGACACACACGATTGATATCGTGGTAATCAACATAGACACAAATCATGCATTGCTTTTTAGGAACAAGGACAATATTGGACACAATCTATTAATGGGTTGGATAAATAAAAACAACTTTTAAAAGCTTCTCCACTTTTGCTTTAATAGTAGTAGCCTTTCGAGGATACACAGGGTGAAGTCATTGGCGAATAGGTTTGGCACCATGATAAGTTAGTATTTCATGTACCACTATTGTTGGATCAATACCAGGAATTTCCTCATATGACCATGTGAAGACATCTTGAAATTATTTAAAAGGTTGAGTGTAAACCTTGATCTCATCTGGACAATAGAAAACCCCAATATGTATGTTCTCGAAAATTCCAGGTTTATTACCCTCCGACAGGACTTCATGCACTAGGATAGGTGTTTGAAGTGGAGGTGTGGGGCAGTGAGAAACAAATGCTTCAATACATGAAGGCATCTCACTAAGGCTGAGAGGAAATGAAGAACTATGATGGAGACCATTCTAAGGAGTTTTGTCCAGAGACATGACCTTAATGATACTCTCATCAATGCAGAATGTCTCGTTCAAAGGATCTAGAGAATCCCAAGAACCAGGCCATAGAGATAGCACATAGGTCTCCAGGTTAATACTGAAAATAGTATGAATTTATAAAGCAGCCATTGAAGCTAAGATGATTTCTTGATAATTTTTCTCCAATGGACTTAAAGGCCTAGAATCGCCAAATGAATCAATTTGATTTGGAGTAGGGATAATTCAAGTATTCGTAGAAAATGAGATCATATTGATTGAAGTAATATTCAGAGGTGGGAGAGTAAAAGTGCCCATTAAAGTAGAGCCTTTGAAGAGGCCTTCCTCCACACTCTCATAAGGAATCTCAGAATTTCCAACATAAGGAACATTGTCATTCGATGAAGCAGAAGAAAAGAAAGAAAATTGGTTGAAGGTGGTGATCATTCCTTCGTGACGAAAATGAAGCACCCAGAACGAAGAAGAAACCACAAAAAACATAGCATGGGTCCAGCTTCACCCGAGAAGCAGGTTGTAGTTGAGATTTGTATCTACAACTTCTACTTGTAACTCAACGGTCTTTGCTTCCAATGTAATTGGCAATTTTGTGAGAATACTGTATGGACATGAGCCTCTGCCATTAGAGTCCTCCAAAGCGTTTGGGGAATGGTTAAGAGAAGAAGAGACAATGGCCTTCCAAGACAAAATAGACATGATAGAGGTAAAAGCACCTTCATCAATAATAGTTTGATGGATCGTCATTCCTTTGATAAGAACTTGTATCATAAAAGCAATCTAATGGGGAAGATAAGGAACGTGGTTTTCAAGATCAAAGCTGAATAGACTAGAATCGAAAGGATAAATAGCACGTATAGCGAACAATAGTGACTTCCATTGTGTTGTAAAGGTTTGGAGAACCTCCAAGGCAGACATCGTCAAAGGCGTTTGAGCTAAATCCTCAACAATATTGTAGTGTTTTGTAGCTCTAACATTCGGATTATAAGACAATTTACAAAGAACACCCTTGGGAGGTGTTCATATTACAGAATCAATGTTAGGGTGCTCAATATGGATTGGACCATAACTGGACAAAGTAGAAGTAGAAGGGATATTGATGACTTCTCTCTCCATAGTTTTCTTATGCGTTGTTTGACAGTCCTTTGTTCGAGTAGCAATCGAAATAGGTGATGAACCTTGCATCATGAAAACTTCAGAACCAGAGGAGGTAGAGGATTATCATGGGTCTACCAACGACATCTACTGAGATGGAAAAGGTTCTTTTAAAATAGTCGGAGTCCTTTTCAATAAGTGGTTAACTTCCTAATGTTAGGGACAATCCTTGGTGTAATGATCTTCCTCACAAATGAGGAAAGGGTAATTCGGCCTCCTCTTTAAAGCATCATCAACGGATGATTTGGGTGGATCTTGTTTTGGAGAATTGACTTTGGCTTTACCTTTTCCCTTTTTCTTACCTTTGGAGGCTTTATCTGCTATGGTATACTGAATAACATGTACCTCAGAGGTTTTACCAGGACTTAATGAATTTTTCGAAGGATTATTAGGAGTAGTCTTTGAAATAGATTTATGCTTTGAGGAAGCTTTCATGGATGTCTGAGACAAAAAACCAATTATACCATCAACAGGTGGTACATTAGAAGACTTTGATGCTATCAGATATGAAGATGGTCTCAGAGCATTAGGAAACATCTCATACAATGTGCCAGATTGTAAATAGACTAAGTCTAGATACTGAGCATGGGCAGTAGCTTTCTCCTTAGTAACACATCCACCCATTGCTATATCCTTAGCAATATTGTTAACAAATGATTTTGTGAACATCTCCATTCATAGATATGATCAGAAATGTGGGTCTTCGTATCTTTCTTAAGGGATGTTAGAAAATGAGTGCTAGTTTCATACTGCATCGACAATTGGAAGTGGGTGAAGAAGGCCATAGCTAGAGAGTTAAAGTTAGCATAGCTACCTCGAGGCAACTCAATATGCCATTTTGTGGTAGCACCTAGGAGGTTTCACTAAAAGAGGTGAAGACAAATAGAATCATCAACATATGAATTGGAGGAGCACCGTAGGTGATATTTCATTACATGGGCTTGTGGGTCCTCAGACATTCCTTTGAATTTTGGGCAATCACATGGAATTTTAGTTGGAACCAGAGGCTAGTAAGGCGAATGAGGAATAGGATCACCCATGACCCTTGAGACATCAGGAAGCTCCAACGTAGCCAAGACAAGCAATTTCATGTTGAATGGCATAGAAGGTCTCTGAGGAGACCGAAACTACGGGTTCCATCCTTGCTGGTACGGATTTTTCCCCCAAAGTGGAGGATTTTGTCCATAAGGGACATGATTTTGTCCCCACTAAGGGTTATCTTGACAATAAGGTGGATCTTTTCCAGGGTAGGTTTGAAATTGACATACCATAGGCCTCTGATAAGAATTGTATGTGGAATATGGGTATAAGGTTGTTGAACCTATTGACCCAAAACCTGAAGAGATTGACCCTAGCACTATGGGGGTTGACCTTGGGATTTCAAGGGATGGCCTTGTTTGATACACATTTAAATCTTGCTGCTACTAATGTTGCATTGTGGCTGCAAAGGTTGACTTTGTTGCTGTAAAGGTTGACCTTGCTGCTGTAAAGGTTGACCTTGTTGCTGCAAAGGTTAGCCTTGCGAGTACACAGGTTGAGTAGACTGTTGAACAAATTGAGTTTAATACTGCAAAGGTTGTTGATACTGTAACAAAGGTTACCCCTACTGCTATAATGATTTCCCTTGCTGTTGCAATATTTTTCCTTACTACTGCAAAGGTTTCCCTTACTACTGTAAAGGTTGTCCTTGCTGCTAATAGGGATGCTAGACAATTCCTTGGGATATATCCTATGGGTATTGATAATTCCCGAATTAAATCTAACCATATCCACCAGGAATACTAGATTTACCATGCTGGACATAAGCTCTTGCTTGAGGATTGTAAGATGGATTAACCATGTGTTGTGAACCATATGGGACATAAGCCTGTTCGACAGAAAATGATTCATATAAGGCTACTGATATTTGATGTTACCTGACTTGGATGGACCAATAGGGTTAGGAATACCATCATAATAAGGTTGATTAACTCCAACCATGTGAGTTTGTAATCCACTCACATTAGTTTCACTTGACACAAGAGGGGTATTTGGATCTTACCCCTCCGGTAGTGGCACATTCTGTCCACTTGATGGAGGGGTATAAGAACTAACTGAAACCTAACCTAAAACAGTCGGTTGTACCACGAAGGTCAATTGAAATGATGAGACAGGCTACGATGTAATTGTAGGTTGAACAGGAACTGATGGGACAACAGTCTGTAAAGAAGTTAAATAGATCGCATTTGGAATGAATGGACCAGATGTAGGCATATAAATTAAAGACCAAATGAGATTTTGATACAATGAAGAAGCACTAGGAGTACCTAAAACTAATTGAGATAAGGTGATATAACCATGTGGCAACATGGGCCCACTAGCTTCAGGAAAGGTGAGAGACGAGACTCTTCCTATAAAAGGAAAGCCTTCTATAGTAAATTCATACCATTGCTCATCATTGATGTGAGGTGTATGGATAGAGGAAACTTTTGAATGACCGAGAGAAGAAGTTGGTACTTCACCTTCTGACTCCATAGATGGAAACAACTGGTGAGGAACCTGAGATGTGCGAGGAGATAACTCCAAAGGAATACCAAGTTGATCATAAGGATGCTGAGGAGATATCACAATAGAATTGAATGACGGATTCAATGGATGAATAACAAGCCTTTGCTGAATCTCAGGAGTTGATGGACTCTTAGGAGTCTGTGGACTCTCAAGTATCTGAATATGATTTTCTGGGGTCTCAGGATCATATTCTTGAGGTGACCAAGAATCCGATGGAGGAGGATGAGAAGACAATGGTTGAATACTTGGAATAATCCCAAGTTCAAAACCTTGATCTTCATGTGACTGAGGAAGCTCCGGATGAACTCCTTAGGAGGACCCTTCAGTATCATACAATGAAGGGGAACTATGAGATGAACTCAGTGGTTCAGCCATAATGACATCCTCTCAAGAGAAGAAAAGGAAAGGGCATTCGTTAAAGGCTTTATTAACAATCTTGAAATTAATAAGGAATTACTCAATATTGGTCGAAGAAGAAACTGCTTGGGTTCAACATGTTTATTGTGGCCAGTTATTTTAGAAACAAAAACTTTTCCTTTTCATCTTTTAAGAGTCGAGAAAAGGACAAAAAGGTGACTCTAGTCTCTTTCAATGGTTTAGTGAGCTTGGAAGGACAAGTTACTCAGGTGAATCTAGGCAAAAGGAGTACCAAGTAATCTAGGTAGAAAAGATCGAAATGACTACTCAGGTGAATCTAGGCAAAAGGAGTACCAAGTAATCATTAACTGAAATATACACCTCAACAAATAAATTTATCAAGGACTTGACGTACATGTAGGGAATCTCCCCGAATATTGTGTTTGGTGTATCACGTCTATAGGGTAGCAGACTTAGCCTCCTATGGATAAACGTTTGAAACCTATGGGGGTCCCCTTTATATAATTGATAGTATGGGGAGAAAAAGCTCATGCTACCATTGTCTAATGGAAAAGTGAATGACAACTGCTATGTTTTATAGACGTTGGAACACGTCTCTGGCCTAGACCACCAAGTATGAATGTTTAATGTTTCAAATGCTCCTTAGATTAATTGATAGATTTTAAATTTAATCTTGGAATTATATTTTGATTTCAAGGCCTTAATGATGTTACCCATTCCTAAAATGTAGATAAATAATGAAATGAAATCCTTCAATTCTATGAAAGCTACCTATGTAAGGAAGAGAAAAACTCGAATCATGCATCAAACAAGCAAAAGTGCATTCATGGAAATTTTCAAATGCTAAATGTAAAACATGAAATCCAATATTTCATATCATAAACAAATGCAGTGTCAAAATAAAATCTTAAAGCAAAATACCTTAAGATATAATGATTATTTTTCCTTTTCACCTAAATGCAATCAATGTAATCTAGAGCAAAAAGTAAAAAAGAATGAAAGCAAGCCAAACATGAAAATCTCTTTCACATTGATGAATCAAATGCAAAAAAAAATGCTTCAAAAACTATGAAAAGATAAACACTTTCACTTTCTCTTTTTGAAACACAAACTCAAAGCAAACACTTCCTTGTGATTCAAACGAGACAATGAATTTGTAATCTATTATTTATCAAACAGAGCTTAAGTGACTTTCACAGTATCTACTCAATCAAACACTAATGAAAACAAATTAAGACACAAGAACCAAAAGTGATTTGCAAAGGATGTCCAACCACACAAAAGACTCTTTAACAAAGGTAATTGATCTCTAATGAGAAGACCAATGAGCAGATGAAGGATGACCTAGAAGACCTAGAAACCCTTAAAGGCTAATCAAAATTCAAACAAACTTAAACCAATTTAATAGGTGATTGCAATCAGAAAATAAAAGAGTCAAATAAAATCACACTCGTAAATCACTAGGATGAGTAAGAAAGCACTGAAAATCAGATGAAAAGCCCTATTTTTTCTTTAATTTCTTCTATCATCACACATGTTAAGAGAAAAGTAGCAAACATCGTTATTGTAATTGAAGCATATACGATATCATCACGAGTATCAGTGCCAAAAAAATGATGGGCGATAAAAAAGAAGAAGAAAAAAAACTAAATCTTCAAGAACAACTCAAATCAACAACCCTTAGGCATCTACAAGAAAGTGAGATTGACTACAGAGAAGCTATTAAGTCAAAGAATGGATGGTTGATCAAACTCGTCAAAAGATAAGGTGAAGAATTGGAAGGAAAGGATAATAGGCTCCCTAGCGGAGTCTCCATTTTGTTGACAAGGCTAATCCTCTCTGCGGAGAGAGATGATCACTCTAGCACAATGAGTGGGTCTAGCAATTGAGGTGACAATGAACTAGACATCTTCCGAGGTTACAATTGAAAATGAGTATGAAAGAGATGGCCTACCTTGTTCTGATGCTACTCTGATTTCGTTTGCTGAAGACTATAGAACGCTTGTGTCATGGGATTGTTCATGCTTCTCTTAGTGTTTATGCACTGCGCAAGTGATCAAGACACAACAAAGAATGCCAAAACAAATATTAAATCCAATAAAAACCTACTTAACTGATCAAGGAATGTCAAGATAAATGATACATTAAAATATGCATTTTGGAAAGATGAACCATCACTTGTATATTATTAACAAATAAAGGGAAGATCACAACAAAAGCCTTGATGTTGAAAGGCTCTCCTTGAGTTCTAATCCAAGTCCAAGCCAAGAAATATCCAAGAACTCCTTCTCCAAGTCAAATGAATAGCCTCTAGGCACAATATTAGCATACAGGTGCAAATAGACATAGACCAACCATTTGGGAATGGGAGAGGATGAATTTATAGACTGAGAAAGGGAGTTAGGACTTCTCCATAGATAGGATTAGGCCCTAATCTCAAGGAGGCAGCTCATAGGGATAAGACAAAGAGGCCAAGTTGGGTGAAATCAACCTCATCTATGTGAAACAACCTACATCTCGTCACTCTTGAAGCTTCTATATCACAAATCTTCTCATCTTAATTGGGAAATTACCTTTTTGGGATCATCGCGGGTATGCAAGGGAATAGAGCGATACCATCGCTAGTCAAGTACAATGAAAGGTCATTGGTTTCTACATTCCAAGGTAACGCACCGCTAAATTCAATCTTTGTTATTTTATGTTATTAGACGATGGAGTCTCTTTTCTAAATTTCCAGTGCCTACAGATGCAGATATGAGTTTTTCCATGACATTATCATTTCACTTAGATTTTCTATGGATGGGGAAATATCCTTTACTCATTCTTCAACTTTCGAGGTCTCTATGGTTGCTTGCAGGGTTTTCAATTTTAACTCTTCACCAGAGGATACATTAAGGTCATGTTTCATTCAAGTCTCTTTACCATCACTACTATAAATCTATTTTCTTTTACATGTGTTTACAAGGGTACTAACCCTATTTCATTTCCCATCTACAAGTTGAAGACATAGAAATGTCAACTATTTAGGTACTAAAATTAGTTCCAAATTTTATTTCCATTAGTTTGATATTGTGTCCATTCTTGGTCCACTTCCAAATATTTACCCTCTTGTTGGCTAGCTTGCTGGGCTACTCAGTAGGTTCGTTCATCATTGGGATTCCTCCATCATTTCCTTTGGGTTCTACATTCAGCTATTTAATTGTCTTGGGGTTTTTTCCCTTCCAAGTTCCTACCATAAAATAATTTTGTTAACTTTTCATAGGAATTGATCTTGCATCTTTAAGACCACCCAGACCTGGATTTTTCGCTTACTATGTGTTTAATTTAAGGCGACCATCCGGCCCAAGACTCCCTTAGAGATTAATATGATAGCTTGTCGTTCATTGGAGGCCTCCTTTAGAGATTAATGTGATAGTCTTGCAGTTCATCCCTTGAAATGTTTTCACCCAGTTAGCGTTTGAATTTTTTACGATTGTAATTATACGTTTTTAGCAGTTATTAGTTTATGGAAACAAATTTCCTCCTTGTTAGCCTTTGTTGCTCTGTATTATCTATCTAGTTCTAGTGTAACACAATGAACATATATATATATATATATATATATATATAATATCTTTGAAAAATGTTTAATCCTTGTATGGTTCAATTGTATTGGCTAATAGATAGAGGTGATGGCTTCTCTCTACTTATGACTATTTGAAATTTTGTGTATTATTGTGTATCAAGTACAATGAAACTGTTATGGTGTTCCTTGGTTATATAGTAATACATTCTAAATGGTTATTGTGCTCGCTATTTTCTCGAATTACACCTTCAACCACTCGACTTCGAAAGATCTAGAATTTGATAGGCTTTTCTGTTGTTTTCAAGTACAATGAACAATTACCCTGGTTAGTTTTCTTGCGAGTAAATACTAAAGTATATATTTGATATGCAAGGTTTGGTTTCCCTCAAATTTATAGTTCTTGACTTACATGTCTATTTACATAAGTGCTTCCAACGAGTTTTATGTATTATAATACATTTAGAACTTTATTTCAATTGTTGAATTTCTCAGTTCTATTTCTAGTTTATTGTTCAATGCATTATGAATATTAATACTATTATGGTTCTAGTGTTAGGTGGGACCTAGTTCTTTTGGGACCTTCCATACATAGTTGAGAAAATATTGAACTAATTATATAGGAAAGGGAATATTCTAGATGGAAACTCCTGCTTGCTAACTAGAACTAACCCTAGTTCAAAGAATTCATCACTAAATCATTTCCATGTTAACATTAACACTTTGTACAGTTATGTACCAATATTCTACTTATTCTTACAATTCCCCAATAATATCAGTTAACAAATAATTTGTAGAAAAAACATTTACCATCATTCTATAGATTACCATTCAATTTATTGTTCATTATAAGTTCTAAAAATGTAAATATACTTATTTGTTTTTAGTTTGGACAACCAAAGAATTCAACCAGGAGAAAGCCCACTCCTTCTAACAACTGAGAATGGAAATTACATCCAATTCTCCCCCTGAACTTTTCAATTTCCAAAATAGTTGATAGACAATGGCCTAGCAATGCTGGTACTTAGGCATTAAGGCCACAATAGTCTAGCCAAGAACTCATTGGGTTTCCAAAGGTCTTCAATCTAGCCCAAGAATACCCTAACTGTCAGTGTCTTGCATTCCCTTAACAACATGTTCAAGGTATCAACTCTCTCCCCTTACTTGAAGATGCCTCTAGCATCCTGTCCTTCCTTCCTTGGCTTATTTTCCCACTAAGATGTTTTATCTCTAGGGTGAGAGGAAGTAAATATACTCTAATTGTTGGGAAAATGAAAATTTTCATTTTTGGTCTTTCCCCATAAACTCCAAGACTTGTCATAACATTTTAAAATAAAATAAAATAAAATTTTAAACATTAAAGTTTTCCTCTAGGCTTTCACTCAACCCATGACTTACCAATCTTGTTCAATAAAAGTAAATAAAATTATATATTTACAATAACTAGGGGTGTTACATCCCAACTTTCCCCCCTTATGTGAAACACCATCCCTGATTTTCGCTCTTTCCCTTGGAATAGTGTAGGATATGCCTCTCTAAAAATGCTTTCATCTTCCCGGGTAGCCTCTTCTAGGCTAAAGTGACTTAATGCAACTTAACCTAGGAGATATATTGCCTCTGTACGTTATTTATCTCTAATCAAGAGTACGTGTAGGTTGTACCAAAAATTCCCCATCTGTTTTGACTTGTTCCGTGATCACAAAATTTATCATTATTTCATATCAATCATCAAACAAAAGGCATATTTATATGAAGTTTCAATGTGAGTATTTTACATGGACATCCTAAGATTTAATTATATGTCTATGATCATATAAATATTTCTTTAACAATAAAACATGAAATAGATTATGGACTTATGTTTGACTACGAAGTGCCAACTGGTATGTTATAGGTCCAATTATTTCCAAGATCTAGAAAGGCCCACAAAATCAAGGAGCTATTTTTCCATAGCCACCCCATCTCAATGAACTTTTCTTGGGTTTAACTCGTACATATACATGATCCCCAAAATCAAAATTCTCTATAATTCCTCTTCTTGTCTGCATAAGCCTTCTCTCTATCTGGAGCAGCTTTTGACTTATGTTGAACACTTCTCATAGCATGTTCCATTTTTCCCTCATATCAAGTCCTAGTATCAACTTATCAATAGGGTATATCCAATTAGTAGGTGTACTAAATTTCCATCCATATAATAGTTTAGAAGGACTCATTTTCAATGATTCAAGATGGATATTGTTATATGAAAATTTGATTAGGTCGATATAGCCTTTCGACCTAGTTGGTTGTTTTATAAAATATATCCTTAAGATATCTTCCAATACCTAGATCACTCGTTCAGTTTTTTTTTTTGCCTGCAGTGGTATGCGTTGTTATATTCAGTCTAGTCAGTCCTCCGTCAAAGATCAAAACTCTTTATGCATTTCATTTTTAGGTGTCTCGCTCCATTCACTCAGCTACATTCCTCTAGGGGAATGCCATAATCTGACAGAAAAGGTCATGCTAGTCACTTCCCCTCATGTTCTTCAAAACTCTGTTTTGAAGAAAAGTCAAACAGTTTCCTCGGTGATAAAATTTTTAGAAAAATCATCAGTTGATTTCTTCTGATGTAGTCATGGTTTCCGTGGCCAAATGTCCTATCATGCAATCCCTGCAAAGAGTGCCGAAAATTTCATCATTTGAGCTAAAATTTCAAAGGGAAAGTGAAAATCAGTGTGTTTTAAAGTCAGTGTAAAAGTGGCAAACATAACATTAGAAAAATGGGTTTTTGAAGAAGAAAAAATTTAACCCATGACTTCAAAGTCTTTATATACAAGTTTCCACCAAAATTAGAGGCATTTTGCAAATGAAGTTCATTGGGAGACATTGCAAAGTGATTAGGCGTGCATCGTGCGTGTTTGGAGCAAGTTGGAGGCAGTTTTCAGTGCATGACGCATATGCACAGGGGCGTGGCGCACACAGAGGGTGTGGCGCACACAGAGGGCGCGGTGCACACAGAGCCACCCCTCAGTGTTTTTTTTTCAATGGGTGTGACACACACCCAGGGCACGTTGCACTGGATTTGGCGCGTGGCACACACCCACAAAGGGCCCAAATCATGCCAAATCACTTTAAATTGCTTGTGAAGCCCATCAAATTGATAGGTAGGCTCTATGTCATGACTTGTTCATCAAAGTTTACAGATGATATGGTGGTTCTTGGCTATGTTCAATTGCCACAAAACTCATAAGGCCAACCACTCAAAAAACATCAAAAGCATGGTTGCTAGGGTTGCATAATTGAGGTATTGAGACCAAGGTTCTGTTTTCCTACCATTTTTCCCTCTCCTACCATTTTTCCCTATCCTCCCTTCTCATTTTTCCTATTATCCCTACCCTAAAATATTACCAAACCCTATCCCCTATCCCTCTACTCTTTGGTCAACATAACACCCCAAAACCCTACCTTGTCAAAACCCCAAAAACCCTACCCTATCAAATACCCAAACCCCCTACATATCCCTAAACAAACTTCTCCCCATAACCCCTATTTCTATCACATTACTCCCCTCCTAATATTTCCTTTTGTTTCATTGTTCCCCTTGGTGACAGATATCACAAAAGCACCCAACTTCACACTATCATCAAAGGACAGCCTAAGTACAGTACACACAACAGTCATGGCATCACAGCATTCGTCAAAGTGTGAGATGGAGACACAAAGTAACTCATCCTCAGAAGAGCATGCTCCCAGGAGAAATCGCAAGAGTGGAAAACATGTTAGGGATGAGCCCACTACCCTCACTGAATTACAAGCATGCCCTCTTGCCATGTCATGTTTCCAGCACCTAGCATGTTTTGAATTTTGTCAAAGGGTGGCTAATGTTAGAGTTCATCATGAGTTGGCCCGTCTTTTTGTGCTTCACCTACATGGAGGTCAGTTTATCTTGGCCGGGGTCACCTTCACATTGACACCCGAAACTATCTCAGTGGCAACAGGCATACCAAATGTTGGAGAACAACAACATAAGAAAAAGAAGGTGGATAGGAAACACTATGAGCCTTACATTAAGGCTAGATTCTTGAGTCAGCTCACAAGAGTCTTCCCATTCAGATATTTAAAGGATGAGTATGCTACACTCATGAAATTGATCATGAAATACTTCAACTGTGAGGGGAGGTTCTCTTGACTATATGCCTACCACATCAAGTTGCTCAGGCACTTTACCAGGGTGAGGATGATGAACCTCCCATTTTTCATTTGCAGGAACATAGAGAGGATGAACACCTTCATGCAACATAAGACCCCTGAGTAGCATCTTAACAGTGTTTATCACTTTTATCTTATCCGGATTTTGGTGGATCATCAGTTGGGATTGTAGGGCAATGCTTGGGAGGACTTCATCTCCCATGACCTCTTTAGCACTTCGCAGGCACTATCAGAGGTAGAGGATGAGATGGGTGGTCCTTCTCACCAGTATGAGCACCATGAGACCACTACTATTCCAGTATTCATTACATATCAAAGAGGCAGTAGGCACTTGTTTGCAGTAGCAAAGCGAGTGTTATCTCCACCTGGGGTGGAAGGGGCCTCCCTTCCGGCATCAACTACACAGGTATAGGACAAGGGCAAGAAGCCCATGCATGATGAGGGGCCATTAGTTGAAAAAGGGGCCGATTTCATCCTCATTCAGAATGATGATGTAGATGTAGAGAGTGCCCGACTTAGCATGAGTATTCAGGAGAAAAACACGGAGATCCAAGACTTGTCACTCAATGTGGAGAGGGCCAAATGAATCATCAAGTATTTGGAGCAGATGAACAAGAAGCTTGAGGACCAGCATGAGATCATGGAGCTGCAAAGTATCTGCGAGAATCGACAAGCTGCCCAACAAAGGAGGATCGAGCTCACTACCTTGGAGCAAGAGTTCAACAATGACTGTAAGTCCTGGCTGGAGTGGATCAACATCCACCTGGAGAGACTACTAGAGAAGGCCGATAGAGACAAAACCATACTAAGGAGGATGGTTTATCATTACAAGGCACGAAACATGAGTGCAAAGGCCCGGATAAGGAGCTTGAAAGCAAAATTGAGCAAAGCAACAAAAGAGGCAAAAGAGGCCAAAGAGCAATATCGGCTTCGAATCTTGGCTGAAGCTTCCATGGCCCAATATAATGCTTGTTAGAGAACCTCCAACCCAAATTTCAGGAAATTTGGGGCAATTTTGGTCACATGGTAATTTTTTGGTCAAAACACAAATTTCTTCTCCCTGTGCACCGCGCCACTGGGGCGACGCTTAGGATTGGTAGCTCCAAATGACAAATGGCTTGCATTTTTGGATTCAACATGAAAAATCACGACTACTAGTGCCTGGAAAAGAGATTTGGGCATGATTTGAGTCTCCAGGAGGTCAAAAACACCCAAAAAATGACCTCTCTGCCCCTATTTTGACACATAGGAAGAAGTCTTCAGAGAATGAATATTTGGAGAGGAAAATGAGCACCAAATTCAAAAATTCCACTTGGGTTGGAAAGTAGACAGGACAAGATTTCCAGCAAGCACACTTGGGCACATTTTGGACTCATACAAGTGCCTCAAAACAGGCTCCAAAGTGGCATGTTGCATATAGAAAGTGGCGCCGCGCATTTAGGAAAAAAGGCCCAATTCACCTTTGTTTCGCAAAATTTCGATTCGTGACTGTTCACAAGTGGGCCCTCTCATCTACACTTCACTTTTTCAGCACCTAAGGTGGAATTTAAAGCATTTTCACTCTATATTGGCTTCTATCCAAGTGGCAAAGGAAGGAAAACAGTCACCCCAGGCCATTTGTCAAGTTTGTAACGTTGCATCTATAGCTAATGGTTGGCTTTCCACCTCCATTTTGTAATGATTCGAGTAACTCCCCAACCCTTGGGTGTTCTATCTCTTCATGGCTCACTCTATATATTGTATGCAAACTATTTGCAAAGGGTGGGTTGGCTGATAACTTTTGGGAGACTGTGGGAAAGAAACTTTGTTTCTTCATTGTATATTTTGACAGAGGATTAATGAAAGGCAGTGGCTCTGTTTCATGAGATTCATGTGGTTGTGAGTATAGTAAATGTGTCTCTTATGTTTCATAGTTCATTTAATATTCATTTCTAGTGAAAGTTTCTAAGTTAGATAAGGTAGAATTCAATTTTATTGCTCTACTTGTGGGAAAATTTCATGTTCAAAGTTCTTTCTTCTGTTGAAAAGGATTCATGTTGCCCATGCCCTTTTCACCCTCCTAAGCAATCTCTCGATTCTAGGCTATCTCAAATGAAATTGCTAGACTTTCTACTTGTCTTTCCTCATGAAGTAATCCGTGACTTTGTATTTCATCCTCTGCTCATTGCTGTCCATTGGTCCCATACCATCCCAGAAACACAGTCATTCATAAAAAATCACTTCTTGTATCCATATTCACTTACTAGCCTAAGATCAATATTTAACTGTAAGTCATCTCAAACCGTTTCATTTATCTATTCACTGAGTGTGACTCGAAGAGAACCCTCTCCTGTTCTGGTAGGGCTAGCTACCAGATTGAGCGTGGTTTGTGGTTACCCTGAATTTTTCCTTCCTTTAGCCTAAGGCGGATTTAGGTGCTACCATAGTGGTGACTTCGCTAGGGAACAAAATCAATCCCCTTACTTCTTAATAATTCTAAGCTTCTGGATGATAAGTTTAGGATTTGATAGGCTGAGTGAGTTGGTTGTGTCCTTTGATTTTTCTAAATAGCACACTGGCTTCTAGAAGATATACCAGAGCTAATCTAGATCCAGATCCTCCAAACATCTACGAAAATCGCAATTTGATTTCAAGAATTCGTCGTCAAGAAAGCTCTATATCGCCTGTGCTCAAATCCCATTCATGCTCGTACATTTTTGAGTATATTGAAGAGCTAGAGTTTGATGAGAAGTTTGAATTATCGTTGTTCGAAACCAAATCTAAAAGGGCAGTTGACTCTACTGTCCACAATCCACAGTTTCTTGTAGAATTAGAGACAAAAAGGGCTAACCAGTTGATTGATAACTACATTGTAGCTCAGCTTCAAACTCCAATTGCTAGTTCCTTACAAAGTGTGCACACTCCTCCAACACCTTCGAGGCCAAATCCACCAAGAGTGATGGCTGCCAGTTTTGCACCTCTTGTTTTGCCTCAAGTTCTAGATGATATGCCCTCAGATTATCAAATAAAAATCCTATTTTTTTATGGCACTCCTAATAGCATTACTGCTCAGCAACATGCGAACAGAATGGCAGACTTCTATGAACTTCATGAGATCGATGCAAAGAATGTGGCAATGAGACTCTTTGTATAGACATTTGCAGGTGAAGTGAGGAAATGGTTCAGAGGGTTGTTGGCTGCACGTATCGCTACCTTGGCCGACCTACAAAGACAATTCTTAAACCGCTGGGAAGTGAAAAAGAATCCTCTTCAAATTCTGGCCGAATATGAGCAAATCAAAAGAAACGCTAGTGAGTCAGTCCAAGGCTATTGCATTAGATTCAATTCAGTTTATAACGAAATTCAGGATCATCTAAGGCCACCTATGGGACTAGCCATGGTGAAGTTCTCAGATGGTTTTGATGCTGACATGGCTTATCAATTGAGATAAGGAGAACCGGCCACAATGGAAGACATGCAGAAGATAGCGGTCAGCGTTGAAGCAAATCTGCTGACCAAGAGAGCGAGAGCAATGGTAGAGAAGAAGGTCACCGTAAAGGAAGAATCTTCCTCGGTAGATCAGCTACTTTGGAAGGTAGATCAAATGCTTGAAAGGGTGAAACTTGACAAACCGGAGCCACAAGTTAGAAATCCTAAATTCCGTGGTCAGCAACAACCACAATATAGAATAAGATAGAGACATCAGCGAGCCCAAGAGTAGACAACACAATAGCCAGCACAGATACCTTTGCAACAACATTTTATGCATGGACCAAATCAAGTGAGGATGGGAATGTAATAGGTGAAGAAAACCACCTCTTTACTCCGGATGATTTGCCTATTTATCTCACTGAGGATGAGGAGTATGCAGAGAGTTCAGTTGTACACAAAGATGTAGATTTCATTCTAGCAAATGACACCATCTTGGAAGAAGAATCAGATGAGTACCAAAGAGGCTATATCAATGCTTTGTCCGCCCAATAGTAGCAACATTCACTTAGAAACAGAGATGTGATGGTCAAACCAATTCAGAAAAGGAAGGATGTTGAAGCATCATAGAATGATTCATCAGTGGTACAAAGGAAAGGAAAGGAGACAGTTGATTAGGAGAGCAACAAATCACCATCAGAAGAACAATCACATCAGCAAGTTGCATCGAAAGAAAAGCAAAGGAAACAAATCCCAGTCAAAGAGGTAGAAAAGATTCCCACTTTTAATTTGGAGAATGAGATTTCTAAATTGAAGGTATCCATCCCCTTGACTGAAATAATGAAGAACAACAGTTATAGAGGACAAGTATCTAAAATGTTGAATTTGGACCCAATGTTCGACATGGTGAATGTCGAAGATGATCAACCTGAAATGATTTTTCGACCAGCATCGAATGGTGAGTCTCTTGATAGTGATGTGCCACCTTTTTATATCAGTTTAAGATTGCATGATTTTGTGTTACATAACGCCATGTTCGATTTCGGAGCTTCTCACAATCTCATGCCCAAGGCTATCATGCATAAGCTTGGTCTGGACATCACCCGGCAATATCATGATCTCTATTCATTTGATTCCAGCAGAGTAAGATGTATATGACTCATGAAAGACTTGTTTGTGAGTCTGGATCATCTCTAAAATCTCTAAAATCTCTAGTGATATTCAAATTGCATTCTCCCCCATTGCTCGCATTTTTGATAATGTTGGCATGATTGTTGAAGTATTAGAAATTATCAATGTGTAGAACTTGGAAATGAAATGGGGCACTAACAATTCTTTATTCTCATTGACTCTCAAATTGGTGAGAATTTTCTTTATGAGGGAATAGAATGTAGTATAAAATGTTTCAAATGTTGTACCTTGCTCTGTGTTGTTCTCTTCTACTTCTAGAACTGTAAGAAGGTTGCTAGATTCTAAGAGACTCAAAAATTCTTGAACAACTGAACTAAAGATAGCAAACTTGTCATATTAGTGAAGGTCGGTGCTAGTGTTGGTGCTAGGTTTGGGTTTTATGGTCTGAGTGCAGGTGATATGGACAAACGACCGAAACCTGATATAATTTCTTCAAACTTTGGCTGGATTTCTCCTTCTTCTTCAATTGGTCTATCAGTCATCTATTGTTAGACTGACTGCCATAGGCCCGTTTTCCTCTATTGGAACTATAATTCCAGAGGCATTATAAAAATACACTATCATTGCTATAAACTAAGGAAAATGTGTTTTAAATGCAAAATACACAGTCAGTAATATTTTGTTCCAAAGGATTAGAAATACACTATCGGCGCTTTAAAAACACTATCATGAGTTATAAATGGTCATAGTGTTAATTCCAAAAAATTACACTATCAGCACAAGATTTCAAAGAATTGCATTGTACACAAATAACACTATCAGTAGTTAACTATTGGCCTTCCAACGTTCTTTCCACCAATGTGATAACATGTAGTATTATCGGAAATTGCCATTAGAGATTCCAAAAACTTCTTGGCAAACTCCTTCCACTTGGATATTGCGATCCAATAAGCCTCGTCGACCTAACAACCTATCCATACTTCTCTATGGTATTTTGGGTCTAAGTTATTGGAGTTTCGAACTTAGGTGGTTCCAAAGGTCCTTCCCACTCCACTGTAATCTTGTGATGTGATAACGGTTTGGACCTAATATGGGTATGAGCCAGATTTAATAATATCTCAGGTCCAAAACTTCATTCAGGGTAAGTCTTTTCATGGTTTTCCTACGCAAAACAAATTTTCTACTGTAGAACTCAAAAATGCATGTAAGAGGAATAAGCATTCCTATATAAGGGAAAACCACACCAACAGGCTTAAATCAAGTATTAATAGGAAAAACAAGGCCGAATCACCATTAACAAGGTTCGGAAAAAAAGAATCGCAACATAATACACATACAAATACCAGTTAACAGAGAACCATAAGTTTAGATACATAGAGGAAGGTTTTTGAAGATCACAATGTCTTCAACTCCACACACACAAAGATGTCTTGTTCTTTCCTTTATAAAAAAGAAGATATAAAGCCCACTCGGTCTTTATCCCTTTACAATAGCATGTCAATTACATATCTACTAGTTTATTTTAGCAAATGGTTTCTAAAATAGAAACTTATTTATTATGACTAATAGTTCTGCAAGACATCCCTCTTGAGAACCTCCACTATAGCTTATCCATACAATGATAATTACAACATGATCTTATTCTTAAATTCTATCTCTATCCTAAAGTAGAAAAGCATGGAAATTGATGGCTAAAGGACCCTACTGCTTTGCCTATAGATTTTTTTATTTTATTTTTTGGAATAAGTTTGAATATTTTTTCCTCCAAGTCACATGCTCCTACCTCAAACTCCTGAGGAAAAAATTCTTCATGGGATCCTATCCATAAGCTCATATACAGAATTACCTAGTTTCTATAGCATGTTTTATGTAACCCAGGTAGCTTCAGTGGTTGGCTGATCCTTCCATTTTACCAAATGATAGTAGTACTCTTGTGCCCTTGTTTTCTTAAACACCTTCTTGTCCAAACTTCTTTCTCTCTGCAATTCCTTTGCTAAGTCAATCTCTTGGTTCTCTTGATCCTTTTCTGTATCATTTGTAGTTTCACCTTCATACTTGTACAGGTAAGCAACATTGAAAATTGGTGATATTCCAACATCACGGGGTAACTCAATCACATGGGCATTTGCAAAAAATTTCGTCAATACTTTCCACAGTCCAATTTTCTTGAACTTCAATATGTTATACTCCCTCTTTGGAAACTTCTCTTTTCTGAGGTGTGCTAAAACTAGATCTCCAACTTCAAATTTCACCTCTCTTCTTCTCATGTCTACTCCAGTTTTGTACTTGATGTTACTATCTTGCAGCTGATGTTTCACTTGTTCATGTATTTCTTGCATTTCTGAAGCAAAATCTTCTCCATCTGCACTTATCATCTCATATTTTCCCAAGTTTCTTAACTCAGATACTACTATTGGATGCATTCCATAAACAACATGGAATGGATATGTCATGTACTCATGTTAGGTGATTCATTATATGAATATTCAACTTGTGCCAACACTTGATCCCATTGCTTTGGTTTTTCTCTAGTAAGACTCCTTAAAAGATTTCCCAAACTTATGTTCACAACTTTAGTCTGTCCATCAATTTGTGGATGATAGGCAGAGATGAAACTTGGTTTAGTTCCCAAATTTTTCCATAAGTTCCTCTAGAACTGTCCAACAAATTTGGAATCCCTTTCTTAGACGATACACTTAGGCAATCCATGCAATCTTACAACCTCCTTAAAAAACAAATTAGCAATGTGAGAAGCATCACTAGTTTTATAACATGGAATAACATGTGCCATTTTTGAAAATCTATCCACTACAAAAAAAAGGTGAATGATTAGTCCTTTGAGTCTTTGGTAAGCCCAAAACAAAATCCATACTTACCATATCCTAAGGCCTATCTGGAATTGGTAATGGAACATACAAAATTGTGTTTTTGCTCCTTCCCTTTGCATATTGACAAAATTTGCAAGTTTTCACACACTTCTCCACTTTAGATTTCATTTTTGACCAAAAATAAAATCTGTTTAACTACTCATAAGTATTATCTATAGCAAAATGTCTTGTAAGTCCTCCACTATGTTTCTCTTTGATTAAGTTCTCCCTCATAAAACAGTTTGGTATGCACAACTGATTTCTCTTAAACAACAATCCATCTTGTAAGAAGTAATCCAACCATTTACTCCTATCCACCCAAATAGGATTTTCACAAGCTTCAAATGCCTCTTTAAAATCTGGACCTGTTTCATGCAATTCTTTAACAAAATCAAAACCCAACACTTGGATTTGACTCTCTTGAAATAATACACTTATCCTACTTAAGCATCTGCAAATTTGTTTGATTGGCCATTTAGATGCTTCAAGACAAAATGGAAACCTTGAAGATACTCTGCCCATTTAACATGTTTCTGGCTAGGCTTTGGCTACTGCATAATATACTATAGTGCATGGTTATCTGAATAAAGTATGAGCTCCTTTGACATTAGATATGCCTCCATTTCTTCAATGACTATACAACTACATAGAACTCCTTGTCATAAGAAGAATACTTCTTCTTTGAATCATTCATCTTTTCACTAAAATTAGGTATTGGTCTATCTTCCTGACTTAATACACTTCCAATATCTTCTCCACTCGGATCACATTTCACTTGGGAAGGTTTAATAAAATTAGGTAGAACCAAAATAGGATTTTCAGTGATCTTCTTCTTTAATAGCTGAAATTTTTTTCTGCTTCAGCAGTCCATCTAAATAGTTGTTTATCTTTCTTTATGGTCTCAATAATAGGAACATTGATCTTACTAAAATTATTTATAAATTTCCTATAAAAACTAGTAAGACCATGAAAAATTCTTACCTCAAAAAAACTTTTAGGTGAAGGCCACTCCATGATTGCCTTGATCTTCTCTGTATCCATCTTCAGTCCTTCAACAGAAATTAAAAAAACCAAGTACACTAGCTCTTCTTTTATGAATGAACACTTCTTCAAATTCTACAATAATTTCTCTTGTTGTAGCCTTCTTAATACATAATTCAAATGTCTCATGTGCTCCTCCTTAGACCTGATGTAAACTAATATATCATGAAGATATACTATTACAAATTTACCAATAAACTCTTGAAGAGCTTCATTCATGAGTCTCATAAATTCACTTGGTGAATTTGACAACCCAAAATGCATTACTCTCCACTCATACAATCGCTCATTTGTCTTAAAGGCAATTTTCCACTAATCCGCTTCTCTTATCCTTATCTGATGATACCCACTTTTAAGATCTAGCTTTGAAAAATACTTTGCTCCACTCAAGCAATCCATTAAATCTTCAATTCTAGGTAAACCAAATATGTAATTGATTGTGATTTTATTGATGGCTCTTGAATTTGTACACATTCTCCAGCCTCCATCTTTGTTTGGACTCCACATTGTTGGTACTACACAAGGACTAAAGCTTTCTCTAATTAACCCTTTGTGAAGCAATTCTTGTTAAAATTGGCAACCAGGGAAAAACTTCATGTGGGTCATCTTATTCATGGATGATAATATTTTTATTAGATTCCTCTCATCGAGTGGTGTAGGATTGATACAAATATCATCTGATTCCGATAAGTATTCATGGAGATATGAATTTATTTTGATTATGGAATTATTATCAAGCCGACTTAAAACTCATGTAGGCTCAGAAGCCCAACAGTCACATCTATTCACCCACCAACATTGTGTATAAATATAAGAGGAATTTTCCTCATTTTGACTCACTCATCTCATCATATCTCTCTGTCTCTCTACTGCGCAGATATGAGTCTCTTCTCTACTGCGCCGAAATGGGTCTCTCTCTCTCACACACATGTGAAACCGGAAGCTGTTGAATTTGAAGCTACAACTGCAGAAGTAAAGATTGACTTGTGAATCCTAGAATATCTCCTATTTGGAACCGCATTGTAGGTTCATCTGAACCTCCTCTGAAATCCGCAACTTTTGGTGTTGGAATGAAGTCAAGCCGATGAACGGTTTGCAAGATATCGACTGCCCTAGTTTGAAGCCGGAAACTGCTAAAACTGAAGTTGCAACTGAAGAAGTAAATATTGACTTGTGAGGCCTAGAAGATCTCCTCATCTGAACTATGTTGTAGGCTCATCTAAACCTCCTCTGAAAGCCACAATTTTTGGTGGTGGAATGAAGTCAATCTGATGAACAGTTTGTGAGATATCGTCTACCTTAGTTTGATGATGAAGCCGCTAATGTTGATACTGCTGATCTAGGGTTTGCTACTACTGATATGAATCATGTTTATTGTACTATTTCCCTCTGCTGAATTATTGAAGATAAAAGAAGATTTGATCAAAGGGTTTCCCCACACATTGTGGGGTTTGTCCTTGGCTAGCCGCCACATCTTGTGTCTCTTGTCTTGGCTTGTTTTCTGTCTATCGTTTAATGTTCTATCTGCACTTTACTTTATGTACATGTGATTTCTAATCGGTGGAATATAATAAGAAAAAGAAGTAAACTGTTATAAGCATAGAACATACCATAACTTAACATGGTACCAGAGCTGAGGTGAAGACAAAGCCCAAGCAAGAGAAAGAGCAATCACCAAAGCGAAGATTAGCAAGGCTATCTTAAAAGAACTATGGGATCCTCAATACTCTTTCTTGCCAAAGACAAGCTCCCTGAGAAAGCTGACTATCATGGATGGAAGATGTCTATCGATATAACCCTCTAGGATCAAGGAGTTTTGGGTCACGTGAGAGGCAATATTGTTGAGCCTCCATCAAATGCATCCGCTGCTGCATGGAACAAATGGAAAACTGAAGAAGTCAAAATAGAAGATCATCTGGGACTCTATCGATAAGTGTTTGGTGACCTACATCTCTGATATAGACACCTCTAAGGAAATCTACGATAGACTGGTGAGTTTATTTCAATTTAATGACGCAAAGAAAGTTTTGTTTCTTAGGAATAAGATGAAGGAAATTAAGAAGGGTAAAGATGAGAGTATGCAAGCATACATCTTAAGGATCACCAAAATCAGGAACGATCTCCTGGCTATTGGGGAGGCTATCACTGACAGGGGAATGGCACTCACAACTCTTGGAGGATTACCATATGAATGGTACGTAATTCCTGGTTTCGAGTAATTAATGGCTAGATGCATTCAAGAAGAAACAGGGGTAGAAGAGCAGGAAATGCCCTTGTCTAAAGGTCCTCCTCCTGCCTTTTCTTCTCATGCAAAGAAAATAAATAATTTCAGGACTAAATCAAAAGGAAAGGCTGGACCTAAGCCTAGAAGAAAATGACGATGTTACATTTGCAATGAAGCAAGTCACTATGCAAGGGAGTGCCCTAATAGAAAGGACTCACACTGAGACGATGATCAAAATCCCTCTGATGGCAATTGAAGGAATGAAAAATTCAACATCAAAGGTAAGTGTAGAGCTGGGAATCAAGGAAGAGGACAAGCATTTAAGAAGGCTAGAAAGTCCAGGATGTATTAAATGCACATGATCTCAAAAGAACCTAGTGTCCATCTCGGTAATGGAAGACAAGGCTACAAGGTAACCTTCAACGATGGCAAGGTATGTATATGGAAAAATAATGTTAAAGATGCCTTTACTCTTGGGTTTAGTGTTGATTCATTATATCAGGTCGATGGAAGTCTGCTAGGTGTCATTTCTTGCGACACAACTCTTCAGTCCGAACTTTGGCATCAGAGGTTTGCCCACCTTCATTACAAAGCTCTACCCGATGTAAAACAAATGGTGACAGGGATGCTCGAATTCCAAGTAGAGAAAGAAGGTGTATGTCTGGGATGTGCCGAATGAAAGCTCAAAAGGGGACCATTCCCCTCAAGCCAAAGCAAGACCTTTGATATATTACAGTTGGTTCACTCAGGCATATCTGAGGCTGGCATTAAGAGGGAGACTACTACACCATATACTCCTGAACAGAATGGCGTGGCAGAAAGGAAGAACCACACGATCGTGGAAGCTGATCGGGCCATGTTACATGATTAAAGACTTCTGATGTTTCTATGCGTTGAAAGTATAATCAACGTTGTATATGTACAAAATTGATGCCCTCATCAAGCATTGGGTTCCAAGACTCCTGAAGAAAAATTCACCACAAGGTGAACAGTCTTCTGACTTTGAGGAGCTCTCAAGAAGCCGACACCAGGGAACCGAAAGAAAAGGATGATGAATCAATGCCTGATGTAGAAGAACCCATAAATCAGATTGATCCTCCTCGATATGAGGCTTCCTCTTCTAGAAAGAGGCCTTCATGGCTTAAGGGGTTACTTGATGATGCTGAAGGACATGCTGCACCCCGAGGAACCTTTCCTGAAAGTAAGAAACCTTATAGGTATCAAGGATACCTAACCATCATGAGCACGATCATACAAAATGAGCCTTCCTCATTCTCAGACGCCATCAAGCATCGAGTATGGAAGGATGCTATGACCGAAGAATATGAGTCAATCATGAAGAATGATGTTTGGAAGTAGTTCCTAGACACCAGGACAAGACTGTTGTTACTTCCAAATGGCTTTACAAGATAAAGCATGCAGCAGATGGAAGTAGGAAAAGTATAAGGCTCGTTCTGTTGCTCGAGGTTTCTCCCAAAAGGAAGGTATAGACTATGATGAGATATTTGTACATGTTGCCCGATATACGACCATTCGCTCGATCATAGCCCTTGCCGATTCAAAAGGATGGAACCTACATCAGATGGATGTCAAGATTGCATTCTTGCACGGCTCAATCAAAGAAGAGGTCTACGTGGAGCAACCCGAAGGATTTGAGATTTATGATCGAAAATCTCATGTATGCAGGTTGAAGAGAGCTCTTTATGGGCTGAAGCAAGCACCCCGAGAATGGTATGAGAGGATCGATAGCTACTTGATGAAGCTAGGATTCACTTTGAGTGAAGTCGATCCTAACCTTTACTTTAAGGTTGAAGTTGACCGGACTCTCATAATGGTACTATATGTGGACGACCTCTTTCTAACAGGTGCAAAACCTGTCATTTACAAATGTAAGAGGGAGTTGGCTTCTGAGTTTCTTTAACTCATTCGCATTGATGTTCTTGGTGAACCTCCATCCAAACATGTGTTTTGCAGTTAACATTATGAGCTCATATTTGGTTGAGACTCACTGGATTGATGCCAAGAATCTTCTGAGATATCTTCGTGGCACAATGGGTTAAGATACACTGTCGGAGATGTGAGATTACCTAGATATACTAATGTTGATTGGGCAGGTAGTGTGGTGGACCGTAAGAGCACTTCCGGGTGATGTTTCACCTTGGGATCTCCTTCGATATCCTGGATGAGCAGGAGGCAGAAGTCAGTGGCTTTGAGCACAACCGAAGCAAAATATATTGCTACTAGCATGACCTTGTGTGAGGAAATCTAGTTGTGAAAGCTCTTCACTGAGCTGTTTGGATTTACATTGGATACCACTGTGATTCTTTGTAACAACCAGAGGTGGGATTCGATTACTAAGGAATCGTGTATTCGTCGATTGCTCCAGCAGATAAACATCATTTGGGATATGGTAAGTTGATGAGCAAGGAGGCTCCATCGCATTAAGATGATGTACAGGTCGATACACCTTGTCAAAGCCCCGAGGAAAGATCTAATCTGTGATTTTCCCAAACAACTTGGAGTCATCAAGAAACCCTTGTATAAGGGTCCTGCATGTTGCATACATTGAGCTCTGGGAGCTCTGAGGGCTTGTGGTTCTTACTGGAACAACGTACGAACCATAGGGTGACTCACCCTCCCCTGGTGGTGCGCACTAGAACAAGATGATTCACTCTCTTGTGGGACAAGATGATTCGCTCTCTTGTGGAACAGGATGATTCGCTCTCCTGTGTAGCAGGATGATTAGTTTTCCTATGAGGCCTGGATTGATGTGTTCTACATGGCGATTGTAGCGGGATTGATGTGTTTTCCTGTGAGGCCTGGATTGATGTGTCCTCCATGGTGGCCTGGATTGATTTGTTCTCCATGGCAATTGTAGCAGGATTGATGTGTTCTCCTGTGAGGACAGTATTGATTAGTTCTCCTGTCGAGGCATCCTACCCATGCAGTCTGGGACTCATGTGAAGTACCTCTCATCTGATCAATGAACAGGGAAATGAAGTTAGGGACCATAGTAGTACCGATGGACGCATCGTTGTATCTACCATACTCTGTACGCTAGGATGACCTTCATTGATCTGTGATCAATGATACTGGTCTGGGACCAGTGGTAGGAGTTGTACCATACTATGACGCTAACTTCGGGTTGGTTGAGACTAGTCTGGGACCAGTGGTACATACTCCGAGACTAAATTTGTGTCAGTGCAGTACTGGTCTGGGACCAGTGGGAGTGGTACATACTATGACACTGACTTCGGGTCGATTGAGATTTGTCTGGGACCAGTGGTGCACTCTCTGAGATTGCAATACTAGTCTGGGACCAGTGGTAGGAGTGGTACTTACTATGAAGCTGACTTTGGGTCGGCTGAGACTGGTTTGGGACCAGTGGTACGCACTTTGAGACTGACTTTGAGTCAGTGGAGGATGATACTAGTTTAGGACCAGTGGAGTTGTACTCATTATGACGCTGACTTCGGGTTGGTTGAGACTAGTCTGAGACCAGTGGTACATACTCTGAGATTGATTTTGAGTCAGTATGATATATCCTCGATCATTTCTTCTTCTTCATAATTCAGACAAAAGCAGAGCAGAACAGAACAATGCAAGAGCAGAGAAAAATAGAGCAAAATAGTACAGATCAGTGCAGGGCAGAACAAATCAAAGTAGATTAGGCAGAATTGAGTAGAGTAGGGCAAGGGTCAGGCTATACAGGACAGTGCATTTGATGGATGAATAGTAACGACTGATAGACATATTGCAGATGAAGTTCTCTATGGTTGAGAGGGAGTGTTAAAATTGGCAACCAGGGCAAAACTTCATGTGGGTCATCTTATTCATGGCTAATAATACTTTTATTAGATTCCTCTCGTCGAGAGGTGTAGTATTGATATAAATATCATCCGATTCCGATAAGTATTCATGGAGATATGAATTTATTTTGATTATGGAGTTATTATCAAGCCGACCTAAAACTCATGTAGGCTCAGAAGCCCAACAGTTGCATCTATTCACCCACCAACGTTGTGTATAAATATAAGAGAAATTTTCCTCATTTGGACTCACTCATCTCATCACATCTCTCTCTCTCTACTACATAGATATGAGTCTCTTCTCTACTGTGCTGAAATGGGTCTCTCTCTCTCACACACATGTGAAACTGGAAGCTGCTGAATTTGAAGTTGCAACTACAAAAGTAAAGATTGAATTACGAAGCCTAGAAGATATCCTCTTTGGAACTACATTGTAGGTTCATCTGAACCTCCTCTGGAAGCCGCAACTTTTTGTGGTGGAATGAAGTCAATCCGTTGAAAGGTTTGCAAGATATCGACTGCCCTAGTTTTAAGCCGGAAACTACTGAAACTGAAGCTGCAACTGCAGAAGTAAAGATTGACTTGTGAGGCCTAGAAGATCTCCTCATCTGAATTATGTTGTAGGCTTATCTGAACCTCCTCTGAAAGACACAACTTTTGGTGGTGGAATGAAGTCAATCCGATGAACGGTTTCTGAGATATCGTCTGCCCTAGTTTGATGATGAAGCCGCTAATGTTGATACTGCTAATCTAGGGTTTGATACTGCTAATATGAATCAGATTTATTGTACTATTTCTCTCTGCTGAGTTATTGAATATAAAAGAAGATTTGATCAAAGGGTTTCCCCACACATTGTGGGGTTTTTCCCTGGCTAGCCGCCACATCTTGTGTCTCTTGTCTTGGCTTGTTTTCTATCGATTGTTTAATGTTCTATCTGCACTTTATTTTATGTATGTGTGATTGCTAATCGGGGGAATATAATAAGAAAAAGAAGTAAACTATTATAATCATAGAACATACCATAACTTAACAATTCTTGCACCTACTTCCTAACCTTTTCATTTTTTGTAGGAGTCATTCTGTAAGCTACTTTGTTAGGTAGACTTGCTCTAGGAATCAAATCTATATGATGGCTAATTCCTCTAATGGATGGTAACTCATTGGGCAAATCATTAACAATAATATCACAATAATTCTTCAACATTTCTTGAATTTCAATGGGTAAATCAGAAACTTTAGTAGAATTCATTATTTCCTTAGGCTTGTAAATCACAACAAAATTTACCTCATTCTCTTCAATCTACTCAAGTATTACTTTCCTCCTAGTAACAGAGTTTTTGGATCAGTCTTCTTTCATGATGCATCTTCTTTTTGCACAGGAAACAACATTTGATTGACACCATCCTTTATAAACTTGTAGGTGTTTCTTTTCCCATCATGCATAGCTCCTCTATCATATTGCCAGGATCTTCCAAGGAATATGCAACACACATCCATTGGCATCACATCACATACATTTTTGTCTTTATACTTACCCAACTGAAACTCCACTTCACGCTGTTCATTCACTAATAGTTGATGTCCCTTTTGTAACCATGACACCTTGTAAGGTGTTGGATGTTTCATTGTCTTTAGCTTCAATTTGTCCACCACTTTTGTAGAGACAAAATTATCAATGCTGCCACTATCAATGATCATCTGACAACATTTCCCTTGAACCTTACACACTATTATGAATAAACTCTTTCTTTGTGATGGTTCAACTATCTCCTTCGCATGCTTGAGCAAAAATTTATTAATTACCAAAGATTCTCCTCTCTCTGGTATATTTTCTTCTTTTGTCACTATTTTTGTTGTTGCTTCTCCCTCAGCTTGAGCAACAATTGCATTCCTCTGACTTGTTTCTGATTTCTCTAGGCACTCAAAAGCTCTATGTCCTAGTTTGTTACATCTGTAACATCTTACTTCTCTTCGTATTCCTCTGCCTCCTCTTCCTCTAGAAAAATTCACTCTGCCTCTTGCATCACCTCCTGTGGGTGCATGCTGGGTTGTGCTGCTACTAGCTCCATATTTAGGTACTATAGATCTTCTGCTACCACCTTGACTTCCCCTTCCTTGGAAAGTAACTCTCCCTTTGGCAGACTACTTCCTTATGATTTTTTCTTCAGCTCTCAATGCCATCTGATAAGCTTCCTCTATTATTTTAGAAGATAGTATACTTATCCCATCTTCAACGTCCATCCTAAGACCATTCACATATCTAGGCACCTTCTCATTTGTATCCTGAGTTTCTCTAGCTCTTATGCTTACCTTATAGAATTCCTCTATGTATTCTTTCACTACCATATATCTCTGTCTAAGATTTTGCATTTTTCTGAACAAGGTTTGCTGATAATTACTTGGTAGAAACTTATCTCTTAGCTTTGCTACCATCCTACTCGAATTCTTAATAGGTTTCTTGCCAAGTCTTTTTCTTTCTACCTGCACACCATCCCACCAAAGTGTTGCATGGCTTTTTAGCTTGGTGACAACAAACTTTGCCTTCTTCTCATCTTCTATTTCTTCATAGTCGAAGAATTTCTCCATGCCATTAATCCAATCTATCAATTCTTTTGGATTCAATCCTCCTTCATATATTGAAACCTCGGTATTTGTCCTAGCTGTGGATTTCAACACTGACTGGAAGAATCTCATCTCAGGAATAACTACTACAAATTCCTTCTCTATACGTTCAACCTCAGGCTCACTAACATCTCCATCATCTATATTTCTTCTTGTTGTTAATGCATTCAATCTAGCTTGCATCTGTTGCATAGCTTCCATCACTTCAGCATTGGCAATAAGTTGTCCTCTTCCACCATGTCCTTGTCCTCTTCCAACTCTAAAAGTGATATAAATTTTCCTTTTCCTTCTTCTGAGATTCAATTCAGTGTCAACAGGATTCTCTGATACCACTAATGGTGGACTGGGTGCAGCGATATGGACAAATGGCCGAAAACTGATATAATTTCTTCTAACTCTGGCTAGATTTCTCGTTCTGCTTCAACTAGTGTATCAGTCATATATTGTTAGACCGAATTCCATATGCCTGTTTTCCTCTATTGAAACTATAATTCCAAATGAATTATAAAAATACACTATCGTTGCTGTAAACTAAGGAGAATGCATTTTAAACACAAAATACATAGTCGGTGCGTTTTTGTTCCAAAGGAATGGAAATACACTATCAGCGCTTTAAAAACACTATTGTGAGTTATAAATGTTGATATTGTTAATTCAAAAAAATTACATTATAATCACAACATTTCAAAGAAATGTGTTGTATGCAAAAAACACTATTGGTGGCTAACTATCATCCTTCCAATGTTCTTTCCCCCGATGTGATAACACGTAGTGTTATCAGAAATCACTATCGGAGATTCCAAAAACTTCTTGCCAAAATCCTTCCACTTGGCTCTTGCAATCCAATAAGCCTCACGGGCCCAACAACCTATTCACCCTCCTTTATAGTATTTTAGGTTTGAGCTACCCGAGTTTCAGACTTCGATGGTTCCAAAGGTCCTTCCCACTCCACTGTGATTCTACGATGTGATAATGGTTCAAACCCGATATGGGTACAAGCTAGATTTAATAAGATCTCAGGTCCAAAACTTCATTTAGGCTAAGTCCTTTCATAGTTTTCCCATGCAAAACAGATATTCCGTTGTGGAACTCAAAATGCATGTAAGAGGAACACACGTGATGATATAAGGGAAAACCACACCAACAAGCTTAAATCAAGTATTAATAGGAAAAACAAGGCTGAATAACCATTAACAAGGTTTAGAAGAAAAGAATTACAACCTAATACACATTCAAATACTAGTTAATAGAGAATCATAAGTTCATATACGCAGAGGAAGGTTTTTGAAGATCACATTGTCTCCGAATCCACACACACACAGATGTCCTATTCTTTCCTTTATAAAAAAACAAGAGATAAAGCCCACTCGGTCCTTATCCCTTTACCATAGCAAGCCAATTACATATCTATTGGTTTATTTTAGCACCCAGTTTCTGGAACAGAAATTTATTTATTATGACTAATAGTTCTGAAAGTCATCCCGCTTGAGAACCTCCACTATAGCTTATCCATAAAATGATAATTACAACATGATATTATTCTTAAATTCTATCTCTATTCTAAATTAGAAAAGCATGGAATTTGATGGGTAAAGGACCCCACTCCTTTGCCTGTAGATTTTTATTTTATTTTTGGAATAAGTTTGAAGGTTCTTCTTTCCAAGTCATGTGCTCCTACATCAAGGTTCAATGTGGATGTTAGTTTAGTCACCAGAACTACAATGCCTCCATTTCGATTACAATGGCTACATCCAAATTACCATGTTGAATGATGACATGCCATGCATTGCTTTAACATTGTGAACAAATCTAACAAGGTTATTGCAGAGGTCTGTATGTTCCCGTAAGTCTCGTTACATTCAATATGTATGCATAGAGTAATTCATTGGACTACATTCATGCCAGGTTCTGAAAATATTTTTTGTTTTGCAGGTGAAGCCCAAGCAGGTTAGACCATAAATAAGCTTGGGAGGAGATGTGTTCAATCTGATAGTGATGCATGGCTACGACTAAGATTTCATTATGGGATTTATTGTCACTATAGATTAGATCATTCCATCGATGTGAACACACATCCTTTATCAGGAGTACCTGAAGGAAATAGAGAGAAAGAATCTTTTTTAGGCCTTCCAACTCTCTCATGGTATTAGAAATTTCAAATCTCGCTGAAGATGAATTCAACGTGAAAAATCCCAGTTCAAAATACATTAGAAGTATGGAATCGAATGTTTTTTTAGATAGTGATGCCATGTGTAGAGTGTGTTAGCTTATCCTTTTTCACGTGATTTTACGACACAAAGTGGAGTTTTTAGACTCATTTTGAACTAGGATAATAATTCTTAACACTAACTATCTACAACATGTCTTAATTTATCACAGAAGCATAACTCTATTTTACCAAAGATGACAAACACGGTTGCCCATTCCCATGTTCATTTTGTAAATTGAAGATCTTGGTGGTTCATTCCCATGTGATTTGCAGTTGAAGTTTGATTTTTCTTATAGAATTTTAGTGGCAATGTTGAATGCACTGCAAATTAATGTCCCAAAATATAGTAACTAGTAAAAATCCAATAATTTATCTCTCCATGCCTTAAAAAGGAAAGCGCCACCTTATGTGTTATTGACAATTTGAGAAAAACTCAGTTGTGGCCATCCCCTATTTTATGGATTTGTGATTAATAATGTTTACAAGATTAATTCATTAATGAAAGTTGGATCGATTTGAATTTAGAGTTCCTATTAAATCAACCTAATGTGATGAATTCTGTTTTGTTGTATTTACCTGGATGGTGATATATATATATAATATATATATATATATATATATATATATATATATATATATATATATAATATATATATATATATATATTATATATATATATATATATATATATATATATAGATAGATAGATATAGATATCACCTTCCAGGTAAATACAGCAAAACACAATTCATCACATTAGATTGATATATATGTTGATCACTTTAATTGTTTATTAATTCAACAACTAAGTGCTACATAGATTGTCGACCCACTAAAGTTTGTTTATTTCAAAGGAAACTACACATTGTATGTGCTCAATCTCAAAAGCAGTAAAGTTGTAGTGATAAGTATACCAGTCACACCTTGTTCTAAGAAAACTGAAGCTCTACTATGAGTTACAACAAAAACAATCTATTGCAGACAATTGTCATAGAATGCTTAATTTCATTAAAAAGAGCAATCTAATAAAAGGAATCAATCTGCAAAGGAAAGCACTACCTATGCTGTAACAGAGAACATGACCCTATTCCTCAAGCAGGAACCTTTAGCACCTATTTCTAATTACGATGCTTGCCAAATTACTCTGTAAACTTAATTGCCAATAAACCACTCACGTATTAACTATAAATGAATTCGAGAAAGTAATGCAACAATCAATTGGAAAAATAGAGTTCAGCAAAAACGCATAAGAAACATTCAGTGAAAAGCACTTTAACAAGGTATGGATAGAAAAAACACTTAACACAATGTAGAAATGTAATGGATGAATCTTGTGATGAAGGTGGGCCCTGTCCTTCTCACAAGATTCCCCAGAAAATGGTAACTAGAAAGAAATGTTCAGAACAATATTTTATTCATCCATCAATATCTCATGTTACAGAAAGATTCCAGTTCTTTTCCTTCAGATAGACCTTCCCGCAGTCTTTCCATCCCCTTCTTATATAGATGTCTCCTCTTTTTAAAGATGAGACATCTATTACAATTGATTACATTGTAAGTCATATATTTATCCCAATATGCCGAAATAGGGAAATCAGTTTTCCCATTAACAAAATGTTGTTACAATGGTTATGGTAATGCTGACTTTGGAGTGTGGTCATTACAGCTAGAGTAGTAGCTTCTTCGATGATATTCTTCTGTTGTCAAATCTAGAATGAAAATCACGGTTGTTTCAGCAATGGGATTTGCACATTGTTCTTAACTATTTTAGCAACATAAACTGTAAGGATAACCCTACAGTCTCTAGGTTGTTTCAGCAATGTGGACTACAATAATAAACTATTTCAACAACCATCTAATTGAATGATTAACTATGAAGGTAATGTAATTATATGTAAAATAAATTAAACGTATAGTAATGAGAATAAATATTATATACCTTTGGAAAAATGGGTTAAAGCAATAACATGGACTTTAAATATAGATTCGAAAAGGATGACATAATAGCAAAATATATGGTCAAAAAGGGACAATGTGGGGTCCTAACATCCCCCCCAACTGAAAGGGTTGAATTTCCTCATGCATCTTTACTCTAAATCTGAGTTCGAGTACTGGGCCTTGTAGGTTTTTAACCCTGTACATAAATTACCTGCATACGAATTCTAAATCACAGAAAAATAAACAATGCGAGAGCATAACACATAAAACACATATACACAGAGATTTCCCACTGGATCCCAAAACTGGGACTACCACCTTGATTTTTTTCATTATGTTCCTTTAAATGTTACAATACATATTTATACATGTCGAAGCATCCAATACCATGGACTAAAAACCATCGCGTCCAAAACCATGGACCTAAAACCATAGGTAGGTTTCCCCAACCTAATATAAGGTCCAAAAAAAAGATTTTCCTGGGGCACTGCCCTGGACCTCTTAGAGGGGGCTACTCGCCCCCTTCAAACCCCCCAAACACGAGGGGCTGTCCCCCCGCCCCCGCTGCACAATCAACACAATGAAGGACGAGCTCCGGCCCCCCTCTAACCCCCTGATTCACTACATAGGTTAGTCGTGGAAAGAATATAACACAACCCAAAAATCTCCCACTTGTTGTTTTCTTTCCATAGGGGGCCACAGGAGAGCTTAATCATTTTTCCAGCCCTGAAACGCCCATTGTTTCTCTACACCAAGGGAACTTCTCAGAGCTCATAGACTTTGTCAATGCATCTGCAGTATTCTTCAAGGTGTCCACCTTTACCAGCAACACCTTTTTGTCTTCTATCATATCCCTCACAAAGTGATACTGAACATCAATGTGCTTTGTCTTTGAATGATAAGCAAGGTTCTTTTCCAAGAAAATTCCACTTTGTTTGTCACAGTCAATCCTTATAGCTCCATGTACTAACCCCATACTTGAACACAATCTCTGTAACCAAACTACTTCCTTGCTTGCATGAGTGGCCGCCATGTATTCTACCTCCGTAGTTGATAGTGCCACTACAAAGTGTTTCTTACTCATCCAACTGACTACACCTCCGCATAGGTTAAACACATACGCACTTGTAGATCATCTCTGATCTAGATCTCTAGCCCAGTTTGCATCAGCAAAGCCATGAATATCCAACACTCTGTCCAATCCTGGTCTTCCTTGGTAGCACAAACCATAATCATTAGTGCCACGCAAATACCTGAAAGCTTGCTTCACTGTTGTCCAGTGCTCCTTCCTTGGTTTTGACATAAACCTGCTCAATACTCCACTGCATATGCAATGTCTGGTCTAGTACAGACCATTGCATACATCAAACTACCGACTGCACTTGCATATGGAACACGGGACATGTCCTCTTCCTCTTCTTGTGTCTTGGAACACTGTTCAGCAGATAACCTCACACCTACAAGAATAGGAACCTCCACTGGTTTACTATCCTGCATATTAAACCTCTGCAGTATTGTCTCGACATACTTCCTCTGGTTTAACCAGAGCTTCCTCTTTGCCCTATCTCTTTTAATTTCCATGCCCAAAATATAGTTTGCAGCACCGAGATCTTTCATGTCGAATTTGGAGGACAACTGGGTCTTCAAATCCTAGATAATTTCTTTGTCATTTCTAACCAGCAACATATCATCCACATACAAGATCAGATAAATAACATGGTCACCAATTATTTTAAAATACACACAGTGATTTTCTTTACTTCTGGTGAAGCTAAGTCCCTATATAAATGTATCAAATTTTAGATACCACATCCTTGGTGACTATTTTAACCCATAGAGAGACTTCTTTAACTTGCATACCAGTTCTTTTGTACCCTTCACCGCAAAGCCTTCAGGTTGCTTCATGTAGATTTCCTCTTTCAAATCCCCGTGAAGAAATGTTGTCTTC